>CCAG010002739.1:0-16184 GCA_001077435.1 Glossina morsitans morsitans
GACTGACTGTATGTATGAGAGAGAATTGAATATCTTTAATTTGTATTGAGTAAATCCATTGAGCTGCGCCTTGAAATGATTTGAAATGTATGAGTGAAACCTGAATAATGAAGAAAACTATTGAGAATTGTTAAGTTTTTCTCCCTAGAAGAAGCGTTGACTATAACTGGAAACTGGTCGTTTCTTCTTCGTGCCTTCTTAGCTTCTGTAAATTTTATATTAATTTTTAACGAATGCCTAAAGGTATGCCATTAAAAACGAGAAATGAGAAAAATTTGTTTATTTTTTTTTACATCAATTCATTGCAAGTGAAGAAAAGCCGGTTTTAAGCGCAAATAATATAACGAACGTTTTACAAATGCATTTACTTATGTGTTTTACTTTAAAACGTAATTGCATAATGATATAATCTAGAGAAGTGAGATGGAAGATGATGGAAGAAGCAAAAAAAGTATTGAAATCTTGATCACTTTTTTGGCCAACATATGACTCGCTTACTTACTTAAGACGACACGAGAAATGTGCAAATTTCTTGAAATTTTAATCTGGCGTAAAAAATGCGTTTAATAACAATAAAATGTGTTAATAGTTAACTTAAGAGTTTAGTGCTTACTTAAGAAAAAGCTTACAAGATCTAAAATGTCTGGACTGGAATTGGACGGCGAAAGAAGAAGAAATTCCCATTAGTTAAGTGTTAAAGCTTGAGGATTAATGTAAAGTTTTAAAGATTATCACAATAATTAAGACACAAAAAAACCCAGCATTTGAATTTAAAGCCAAAAAGAAATTGGTTGCTTTTTCCTGCTTTTTTTCTTTTTAGTCTTGAATTACTAAATACTTGATTGAACGAAAAACATGATTACGTTAACCGTAAATGCATTGTAAATGTACTCAAGCAAGGCGATAATGATGATGCTAATGATGACATTACTTTTCTATTAATATTGAAATTATTTCCAATGTTCATGTCTACCACTTATTGTCATGCTGATGTTTGTTCTTTTGAGTTTTTGTCCGTTTGTCCGTTCTTGTATCACCTTTAAAAGGCAAATAGAAAACTATACTCTCGTAGAAGACAACGGATTCTCCTATAAAATTTATTTGGTTTACGGATTTATATGCATACGCGCACACATACATACACGTATTGTTATGCGTGTTTTATGTTCATATCTATCCACAAAAATCTTACTGATCACATACATAGTATCTACGAGTAAATGCGCATGCCACACCGAGAACACGTTAACCATGAATCAAGTTATACTAATTTTCTGATATCGCCTGTAACCATCAGAAATGCTTTCTAGAAGTCTCATATATAAAATTCGCCAAGCGGTATTTTCAACCGCCATTGTCGCTTATCAGTCTTCCGGAATGTCTATATACTTATCCTTTATTACTGGACACAAAGCTTGATTACGGGGATTCCAAAACATGCTAGGAATAGTCGTTAGTTGTCTTCGCTCTAACAACAAAACCTATATAAACAAAAACTAAAAAATAATAAAAACAAAAAATACGAGATGTCATAGGTGTTTGAAATTCGCCTGCAGTCATATGTAACTTTCTTACTTATCGTTAACCTACTCTACGTTCATACATTCTTTTATTGTTTTATGGTAACGCTTGGCACCTGAGTAGGTGGCTCATTGTTTTGTTTTCCATTTAGTTTTTTCCTTTACACCTTGATGTTTTTGACAGCTTTAAATTTTCTCCTGTTGTCGTCTTTACTCTCACCGGTAACTCAACGGCAAGTACATACATTTTCAACTTTGACCAATTTTGGTTACTGCACATGTTACTGTTCATTTCTTCTTCTTACAAATAGAATAGACACCGCCTCAATGGCGCTTATCAGATGGCCATTAATTGAGTTGACTACCATACTTGGTCAAAAGCATCACAATATGAATACTGTGCGGTTCGAATTAAAATTCGTTTATTTCATACCAATGAACGCCACTCCATAAACTGTACCCCTAGCACGCTTCCAGAAAACAGTATGGGCTGAAAATTTATGTCGTTTTTTTTCTCATATATGTTTGATTTATTATGCTTATGCTTAAAATGAAAAAGAAGTGAAGAGAAAACAATTTAATTTCAATATATGTTTCTATCTCTTCGATTGGCAAAAAAGTATTTTCCGTACTTACACATGAAACTGCGTAATTTATTAGTGGTTGTTTTGACATATAACACTCCAATGGATATCATATAACTACTTTTCTTTCGCCATCAATAAATTTCATTAAATTTGCAAAAAAAAAACCGATTCGAATATTTTCGACGATTTGGAATGGGACTACAATTAACGATCTAATGCCGCACATTACGCCATATGTGAAAGTGCAAAGGAAAATAAAGTTATCGAGGCTTACAAGTGCAATTATGACACATGTAGAAGTTTCTAGAAGAGCAGTTGATGAGATTATAAAGAGCTCAACTGGACGTCCAAGAAACACTAATAAATGCCTTGAAGCTATGAAAAGGATTAAAGTGCAATTGAGACGCGCTTTCATCCTTTATATTAATCTTAAAATAGTAAATGAAAAATAGATCTTTGATCGTAAAATCAAAAGAAAGTAGTCACATCGCAAATATAATAGGCCTGCAGGTGACGAACTGATCATATCATAGTCTGGCCGGCATCGAAGAAAGATAATGCAATTCGTTTACGATCAATTTCTAATTGATTTCCTCACTCAATTGACTAAAAGACTAGAAATAGACGGGGAAATACCTCACATAAGCCCTTCATTTAACACTATCGTGAAAAACAGAAATTTTGAAGCTTCCAGTCGTCAACTGATGGCGTAGTAAAAAACTATTAGAGCTTCAATGGAAATGATTTTACATCTCCCATAAAACCCTTACTTGTTGCTATCGTGAGAGCTTATTAGAGCTTGAGCGAGAAGTAACTTCGCATCTGCAAAAAAAATCTCTCTTCTGATAAAAACATAAAAGTTTGCTAGAGTTAGATAGGCAAATAATTCCGCATCTTCCAGAAACCCTTACCGTGGTGCTACCGTGAAAACCAATTCAAACTTGAGCTTATGGCTCCACGACAGAAAAGAGTTTATTAAAATTTTAGTTTAAAGGAGCCCTTTGCGTTATTCTAAAAACTCAGTGAGCCTCGATTAAGATTTGAAGTTATATCCTCAATAAAGCAGTATCTGTTATCGTTAGGGAAAGTATTTGTATTTCTCTTTATAATCTGTTTCCTTTGCACTCTGCTATGTTCTTCCATGCTCTGCACTCAAACCCGCACAGAAACTGGTTGACTCTTTATGTGATTTGATACAAATTCATGCCGTTATTTCCACGCATCTTCGATCCCATAAGACAATTCTCTTGCGATTTTATTTATTTATTTATTGTCTATATATCTCTATATATAAAGTATGGGTTTAAACTTAGGTCATATGCTCGCCTGCATGGTAAACTGTAATCGCGAATTTCTACCTACTCGGTTAATCATGTGGATTTTTATCAAAACCCAACTGTTTGCTGATGAAAGCTGATGCTTGCTGATTTAAAGATTTGTTCAATTGCTGGACATATGCTCACAGGGCCAGAGGTAACTGGCGCAATGATCAAAGCCTATCTGCTTGGGGCACAGCCTGAATCTTCGTTCATAGCAATCAAACAATGGATGGAAAAGATTAAACGAGCTGCTAAGACGAACACTGTAAGTGAGTTGACCGCAACACAATGGGCAAGGAAATCTCATAAAACAGTGCCAGGTCACTGTAGGTAGGGTTATGTGATGGTAAGCGTGTCAAAAAGTGCTGTGCCTCACACATTGACTGAAAAGTTGAATATCATAAAGCTATGAGCGCAAGACTGATGCTGTACTCGCTCGCAATAGAAAAACCATTCACGTCTGCTCTAGCGATGATTACAATTAGAGCTTTCTTGTGGGCGAAATCAGTCGAAGAACACGCCTATAGTATTATCTAAAGTGAGGATCCTTCTGTTTTCCAAAAGGCATTATAATTGGGTTTTTTGGGTAACCATACCGACATTCCAACATCCAACATCCGACATCCAAACATTTTAAAGAACACGCCTACAACGCCCACACGTGTATGTAACAAAAACTGTGAACACCTTTGCTTTCCGTGTTTTTTGCTTGTTAGTCATAAAGTACAACACATACACCATATAAATTTCCACGTTTATTCTGAAAATGGACAAAACCAACCTCGCCCATCCAATGGTATAGAACAAGAAAAGTTAGTTCGTTTCCTTTTTCACAGGCGCACGGTGACGGGTATGAAACATTCGATCATGATCGAACATAATTTTGTTAATTACTGTTATTACAATTTATGACCAGACTCGGATCAGAAGTAGAATGAACCCTAACAACACTAACTAAGGTTATCGGCTTCTTTTTTTTTTTCAAAGTACTTTCAAGATGTCCATCGGGCCAAACGCCTCGAAAGGTAGAATTACCCCTTAACCGTTTGAGTACCAAGCAGCGCGATCGCGCGGTTCAGATTTCATGTCGCGAAAACCCAGACAGCACTGTTTAGATTTTATTTCAAAACTGTCTGGGATTCTTCGACGGTGTTTTTTCAAAACCGTCTGGGACTCAAACGGTTAAGGACATGAGGAAGAATATCTCATAAAAGCTATTGTTTTAATATGTACAGAATTTTAAGTATTCAAGTGAGTATTAGATGCATATATATATGTATATATATCATCATTATTAGGTAACCGTCAACTTCCTTTTTTTGCTCTTAATTATTTACTTATATTTTGTTGATCAAAATAAGCAAAGAATTGCGTTACGAAGTGAAATAAAAGATGATTCAACTTTAATGTTGAAACTGAAATACAATAAAAAGAACATGGTGTGCAGGTCGGTTCTAATTGCTGTGGCCACCAGCACCGTCACTGGTATCTGTTGCTGTCGAGTTACATAATAACTACAAAGCAACCTTACGGAATGTTACATTTTGCTCATTGAGCATTAGAGGTACCGTACATGGGGTTGGTGGAAAACCAAAGCTGCTGTAACATTTTTGCAAATCCACGAGAAGAGGAAAATTTCCCGGCACGCCCTTGCTTGCCAGAGTTAAATTGAAATTAAACGCAAACATTCTGCTAACAATTTCAACGTCGTCGACAACTACGATTAGGATTGGCCTAGTGTTGGCTGAGTGGCTGTACCGTAAAGATAAATTGGAGAGGTGAGAGAAACGAAAAGAAAAAGAGTTCACGCACAAGCATGCACTGAACAAGACAGAAAAGATGTTGTCGGGACAAAGCGTGCTCCCAGCTAATTCTTAAGCAAAGCTAAAGATTAATGATAACGAAAACCTCCCAAACGTGCAAAGATTAAAAAGCAAAAGTCTTCGCAACAAACGAAGCAAAAAGAAAGAAAAAAAAAACAAGAGAAACAAACAAACAAATTGCAACTCTAAAGCGGAAGTGAATTTATCATTTAAACAAAACCACTGAAGGAGGGGAAGAAGGAGAAGTAACCCTTTCAAGAGATGGGAGATGTCCAAATACTTGGTTGCTGCGTGTTTACTGCACTCAAACTGCCACAATGTAAAGCCGTAATGCTTACTGTTGTTGCCTCAAGCAGATGTTATCAGATTTTTAAAGAAAAAGCGGCATTGACCCTTTCTGAAAAAAAAAAACACGCAAAAAAACCAAGTAAGAAAATTATATTCGGTCTTAACCGAATCTCTTATGCCCATCACCGTTACCTTAAAAAAGAAAAAAGAAAGTAAAAGAACGAAATGTTCATTCTCAAGTAAATTCATCTTCAAAATAAAGTCATTTCCAAATTCTTTAGCAAATTTGTAGGCGATATCTTTATTTTCGTTAGCGGGAGAAAGTTTACCACATATACTGCACAGTTGCGTAGACAGATAGATAGACAGGCGAACAAACGAACATTTCAAATTTGAAACTACCCGAGAATTTATAAATTTTATGGGATTTTTGAAGAAAATTAAATTTTGATACGCTTTAGTATTAGGTAGGCGTGGTGAACTTTTCTTACTTTTGTAAAAATGCTGGGGCTCCGACCATAGAATATGCGTTCAAATTTTTGTCCATTTATTTGCTATAGTTTATGAGTAATGGGCAAAACCCCAATTTTTCATTGCTTTTGAAAAACAGAGTTGTTCTCAGTTTACGTTGTGCTGTGGGTGTGTTCTTCGACCGATCTGGCCCGTTTTCAATACCAGCTTTCAATGTTTCTGCCTAATTAGAAGACGATAGCTTCATTTTTGGGTACAGTAGAATGTTTACAGCAGCCATTACACAGACGGACAGACGGACAAACAGACAGACGGACAGGCTTAAATCAATTTAGAAGTTGATGTTGATCAAGAGTATATATACTTTGTGTGGTCTTTGATGCTTTCATCTCGGCGTTGCAAACGTTTTGACAAAATGAATCACCCTCATCCTTTGGTGAGGGCTATAAAATTCTCTCTGCATAAATATGTGTGTGTTTTTATATTTTTATATATAACCCTACGCTTGGCTAATTTAGTTGGGCTGGACCTCATCTGGTTAGTTACAACAAATGTTCCAATTCGTTCTGTGAAAATTATTGCACTCACACACATAAACATTATTACGTAGTTATAACGTTTTTCTTTCAAGTACTTAAAGGTATGTACGCTTGTTTATAGATATTTATTCTGCAATTGTTAGAATTGCAGCGACATCAACAGCAGCAACAGTAAACCAAAACAACAGATGACCATATCATTCTTTTCTTTTATTTCAACTTTAAGTTGATTTTCTTTGCTGTTTCTGTTGTTGTTGCTGGTGTTGCTGTTGCTGTTGTTGTTATTCTAGTTATTAGTCTCTTTTGCTTAGGGATTTAAATGCGTGGTTTAATGTTATCCTATTCGGTCCTTTTGTTTGTTTATTTCGATCGCTCGAACACATAGTGTTGGCGGATTGCATTTTCCAACGCAATTAGTACCAGTTGTTGTGCTTTATTGTTAAAGCCAAGTTAAAGATGAGATTACTTAAAAATCTCCCCTTTTTTTCTTTCGAATTTAATTTCTGTCTTAGCTGTGCTAAGTAAGTGCCACTACTTCCTATATTACGAATTGGGTGCGAGAGAAAGTTCTTTTGTACTTTTCTGCAATTGGAAAATTTCTTCGATGCCGTACATTACTTGTGGTATCGCAAGGGACAGACATGAAATAGACTAACACTTTACTACACCGAACGATGTAGAATTACTTTATAGACTTTGTAAACCGATTTAAGCTTGTCTGTTTGTCCGTATGTCCGTCTGTCCGTCTGATGATTGTTCATGTATTCTTGTGTTCAAACTGCAAGTCGTAATTTCTACGACCTTTTGACGAAATTTGATATACCGAGGCGTTTCCGCCCGAGCAAATGGTTCGAATCGGACTGCACTTTTCATTTTACGAGTAAATCACTTTGCATTTCGAACAAGATTTCTATTTATTAAAAGATATTCGTATTAATCATTGATAGCAGTGAAGGGTGGTCAGACGGATCAATAACATTATGTTATTTTGATTTCATGTGGATTAAACATATATATACATAACTTAGAGAAACTATAATTCCACATTCCGTTTTTCGTGATATATATAGTAATTTTTCTTAGGTATTAAAAAAGACTTGCAACTCATTTCACTGATTCTAGATCACTGGTCATACAAACGTATGAAGTTAGGTAAAAGCAACGGAAGAGCATTATTTTACACCTATTATATAAGTATATAATTTGTTTTGTTAGTAAATGTCATTTTATCGTGTTTTCTCTCAATAGCTGCAGCAATTATTTGCTACTCGAACACTTAGAATTTTAAAGGAATTAATTTTTTTTTTTTTTTTGGTTCTTATTGGAATACATTCTCTTGTAAATGATTAGATAAACTAGAAATGGTGTGTTGTTGTTATTCTACTCGTTCTTAGGAAAATGCATTTGAGCCAAGATAAAATCCCTAAAATAAACGCAGTACTTTTAACTTAAGAGTTTAGAGTAAGTTTAAAAATATCTTCAATTTTGTATAACTGATCTATTTATAACGGAACATTTCACTTAATACCGTGCTTCTACTAGAGATTCTTTCAGTGCTTTCGCCAAATGATTTCTCTTGAATGATTTCAGTATAAAGCTAAAATAATTCTGAAATTTGCTTTATGGATAAAAACAAAAATGCTCATAGTCAAGGAAAAAAACACAACATCACAAACATCATAATCATCAGCGATTACTTCAGAAAAATATTGACTGATAACGAAATGATTACTATACGATGTGAATATTATAGGAATGACCATTTGATGAGAATGTCTCGCAAAGTACTTAGACCCAGCTGTTAGACTGTTATGGCTGCAAGCGCTAATTTAAAATGATACGTTCCTAGGGGTCTTTTTTCTCTGTTAGTTAGATTTTGTCAAAGTTCAAAGCGATTGTTATTGATCTTCCAAACTGAAGGGTGTTAGCAAAGATTTGGAAAATAGCTTAACTTTTATATTCGAAGGTTTAAAAATCTATCATGATGTGAGCAAATTTTAAAAATAAACTGCGTTCAGGTCGGTTTAAAAATTGTCAAATATTAGTTAACTGATTCTATTTCACTTTCCCAACTCAATGAATTATTCTCTTAATTTAACTAATAATTAGAAATTGTGATGATTTTGACACATCATGAACTCGTCGTGTGTTTAATTACTTGTAGGCTTCAAAAGTAATGATTTTTGTTCATTTATTTACTTTTTTTTTTTTTTTTGCATGACTCGACATGACAATAAAGATGATAATTATGATGCCAAAATGATTATGATGTTCCTAAGTTGTGGCATTAACTGAAAATGCATTTATTATTATTGTAGTTGTTGCTGTCATTTCATTTATGCTCTAATATAAGCACAACAAACATCTCTCGCTTTGTCTTTCTCTTCACGTCTAAGATATGCAGCTCATGTTAATTTGGATTTGTTACAATAGCAAAAAAAATCAACAACAAAAAAAAATGCAAAAAAAAATGAAGAAAATATATATTCACTTCGAATCCTAAATATACACTACAGAGCTGTAAAAAGACATTTCGAAAATCATTTAAATGCTGGTTACTATTTAATGCACTCAACCTCTGATATATTCTCTATAACAGGCGATAGTTTACAGTTCATTCAGTTAACTGTACGCGACCATTCGTCCTTGTAGGATTTCTCCACAAAATTTTGCCATTATGAATGCATATATGCCTTAATAATATATTTTAGAATGTGTGTATGTCATTTTGCAAGGTTATTTCTGTACATCCCAATTTCATATCGCACACATTCTGTGTGTGGCTACGGAGCATAAATACTTCTCATCCTTATCGCTTGGCTCGTTCATTTTTCGTTGAACGCTTCAGAGGAGCAATTTCTATGTATTGTGCGTAAAAAAATCACCAGAGAAACTTAATTATGCATTGCATCCAGTTATTCCGCCTCTTTGTCTTTCCGTAACTCCTATAAACGCTGAACGTATGGCCAATACGCATTCGATTCGTCGGTCTATGTGAAATCCACTTTTGCAGTCAATGTGCATTTTATAGAATAACTGCAGTCAAGTAGCGTCAGGTAAAAATTTGTTCCAATCATATCAGATTTTGCAAAATATATGAGCAAATTACTTTCAAAGTCAAAATAGGCCTTCAAACACAGCCCGCATGCCCTATAAGTACCAATTAAGTGACAAATACGTGTGCAGGATTTAAACGGCATGACTTTGTCAAATTAGGAATGGTTTCTCATGTTTAGAACTAATTTAGTCAACTGTGTTTTCAATATTCACGGTATTCATGATCCCATTTTTATTCGAGAATACACTGGCAGTTGTTATCTCTTTTCTGCCATTATTTCTAGTAGGGCTAAGTCTCATCGACAGTTAGCAGATCGTTTCATAAACCATCCGCTCTGGTATCGCGCTTGAGAGATAGCAACTTGGGCACATTTTATCTATTTTTCAGTTTGAAAGAAGCGTTTACCCGTCTGCTTTTTTCCTGCACAAAAATACAGATTAGGTAAACGCAACCTTTTGGGAAAAGGATTAACAAGCTTAAGTTCTATCCGTTGGCGCCGCTGCACACGCATCTGTCACTTGTCAAATCAAAATCAGACTCGAAGCAGCTATCGACAAAACATTTACTTTTTACGTTTGCTTAAATATCCACATGACCCTCTAAGTTTATTTAATTGATCAAATACAGCCACTCCCGTCACCTCCTCCTCTTCATACAAATTGACTAGCGCTGTCGCTTCAAGTTCATCTTAACTCATATTTCTACATGTTGCAAGCGCAATAACAAATTTAGAATGTAGCCTTAAACTTTGCTGATGGCTATATAAAAGAGTAAAGAAGAGACAACGAAAGGAAAGAAAAAACAACTGAATTTAAACATAAAACAAAACTAAAGCGCGTCATATCACAAAACGTGCATCATTGTAATCTAATTTCTAGTGTTTATTTAGCATTTTATTCAGATACAACTATGCACCCATAACACTTCGCTATGTGTTAGTTATGGTTCTGTTCAAGTTCATTTATTTCTTTTTCTGATTCTCTTTACTAACTAAACTATTCACTCTTTGTCCGAATTAGTAAAGAATATGAACTGAAAAAAGAAGAAAATGCATAAAAGCGCTAACAAAAATTGAATGACAAACAAACGAACTAACAGACAAATGGACGGACATTTCGAAACTAAATCTTAAGTTATTTAGTGAAGTTATCTTTTGTTTGTTGTTAAGCACACACACACACACACACACACACACACAAAGCATTCATTCAGTAAGACAGACAGTCAGTCAGTCAGTCAGTCAGCCTGTTTGTCTGTTAGTCAGAAACACTTTAAAGTATGTGCGCTTGAACACGTTTAATATTCAAAACATTTAAATCATAGACAAACTCCACCTATTCTTGGGAGTTGTAGGCACAGTTAGAGGGGACATTGAATTCAAAATTAATGAATTTCTTTAACACAACAGACACACATAGTGATGTGAACGATAGATCAATACAGGTAAATAACTACAACTATAAATACATACAAAGAATTTATTTAATAAGAACTAAGCGCACATTTGAATAAGTAATGATTGCTTGTTTGGTTGTTCAAGTTCATATCGGCCTTTTTAGCGTCAAGCGTGATAGAGCGCATAAGACTTTTTAAAAGGATTTCAAAATGTTCTTCTCTTAAATGTTTTAGCCTCAATTTAATTAATCTATGATCTATAGCAAATCCATTCGTTCGTTTACATATATACATTGTATATAATAACGGTTGCATTAATTGCGAAGATTTAAAAAAAAGGAAAAAAGAAACAAACAGCACTCATGCAAGCGAGTTTTGTTTAAAACAGATATCAAAGATTGAGCAGGCAGCCAAGAGGGTCATGCCGAATCATTCATCGATTAATTTCAATTGAAAATTCTGAATACTTCAGCTTTCCAGACCCAGATCTTTTTGTCCGTCCCTAATTCTTTCTGACCGTAACAGTGTTACATATATAAGAGACATACCCTGAAATATTGGTTATGTTAACAGTGAATAGATCACACTTCTTAGTAGTTTCCCTTTAGTAGTCGTTTGTATCAGATATACAGACAGAAGTAGGTGGAAGCCTGAGTGAGGAAAAAGAACACTTCTTGGTCTTTTTTTTTCCAAATCCTTCCGCGTCCATTTCCGGCGAATAGGCTACGCATCCTACAGCGTTTGCGTGTTGGACTTTCTCATATCACTACTTAGGCCACTCGCTGTGAACTGGTCTCATATCCAGTAGATTTGCCCTTAACAGTTTTTTCATCAGACAGATGCATACGTATAATAGGAATAATGCTTTTTGATTGTCTTCTTTTCAACTATCTCGGCATAGTTCAACAATTTAAATATATTTAAATATATATTTAATAAATAGATGCAACGGAAAATGATTAGAACTTTTCTTCTTTCCAATCGTCTCCCATACTGCTCTAACGAGACAAACAACGTTTCAGGCACATCCTTTTCTTGATGTTTTCTTAATTCACCAAGCGCTCAGAGCAGCGAAGGAGATTACCTGATACCTGATTTTCTTGTCCATGCCGCTTCAAGAGGGACAATCGTTTGCGGGATTAACTGTTTTTATTTTTTCAGTAAATAAACAAATGTATAGATAATGCATATCGCTCGTCTTCTGTCGAGCCTCGACGCCCAAGAGACAGATTGCGCAGTGCAAATGAACAAAACTCTCACTCTGTCTTATATAAATTTGTTCGTTATTTTTCAGTTAACACACTTTCCCTGCTTACAAGGTATAGATTCCGTAGTTCTCTACTATCCTACTTTCTTTCCTATTTTGAACGAAAGGTCTTTTCGTCAAAACTGGATCAACATAATGCATATGCAATAAGACAAAGGCTCAGCGGATGGCTACTGTGGGCTGAACTGCAAAATGTATGCTACGTGGTTAAGGCATGTAAAATGTCCGCATAAGCATGGGTAGGCAGAGTAACCCGCTCAACTCAAACGGCCATCTGAAGTGCACCTTGTGAATTTGTGCCGTGAGGATGAATGATGATTATATGATGTGTTGCACTCTTTCCCGTAAAAAGACAAGAAATTAAGTTAAGCAGAACGGCTGTCCGTTAATTTCCTGACCACGCTCATGCTCTTATAACTTTATCTTTGAAGTTTTTCTTTCTTGTTTCTCATGTTAGTTATGTGCTTTATTATTTATTATTACTGACTATTAATTATTGTTTTAATATTGCGTTACCGTTAGCATTGACGGTTTCATGTAACCGATACTAACGAGTATAAATGTTATCTCATAAAGCTATAATTTGCTCGGAACCTACACATTGCTAGGTGGCTTATCTTGCTTCTACTAAGTGCTAGAATCATATATAATCTGATCTCCTTATTCAGGACAAAAAATGTCTTGTTAATAGTTATGGAGTCAAAGGAGTTTCTTGACAATGACAATGCTTGGATGTCATTAGAAAATTTTAGATCGTCTTAGGAAATTACTAAAAAAACTTTTATTTATTATAACTTTAAGAGAAAATTACTTTTACTTTTAAATTTGCGCTATGGCTACTGACCGCAAAATTCACTAAACTCTCACAAAAATAATTACAATATTCACAGTTGTTTTTGTTTTTGTTTTTGTTTTTCTTTTTATTTACTGCTCTATACGGTAAAGTATTTTATTTAATGCTCCACTCATATGTTGAACTGTGTCTTTCAAAGACAGATAATATAAGAAGAAGAAGAAGAAAAAGAAAAAGAAGAAAGACTCCCTAGATTATGCGCATGATTGGTTACACGCCAATCTCACGTTGAAAAATAATTCAAGGAAACATGACAAGAACACTTTCTTTTAAATCAGCAAGCAAGACCAGCCACAACCCAAATCAAGACCAAACCATGACCAAAAACTGTTACCAAACGGCAAACGTTGACAAACATGCAAGAATGAATAAACGAAATGCCTGAACTGAACAAACCAGCGAACGCACTTCACTGGGTGATAAACACTATAAACAAAACAAATAAAAATGAAAAAAAAAAAGAACAATTTTACTACTCTCTACTATTGAGGAGGTGTTGTTGTCATGAATTCACCTAATTTTATGGCTTTAGCGTTAGCTGCAGTTGCAACAAGTTTGGAATTTTTGTTTAGCGTGCTAAATGCACAAAATCTGCAACTTGTTGTTTAAATACACTTTTATAACTATTTTTCAGTTTTCTTCAGAAAAAAAAATCAAACTTTTTTTTATTTAATTTTTCTCAATGTACTAAGCTTTGGCAGGGTAAAACTGGATGTTTTTGATTTGTTAGACCTGAGATTTTTTTTTCTTAGGTGGATTATTCTCCTCCTTTCTTTTCACAGTTGTTTAGTGCTATTGCTGTTGCTATTGTTGTTATTGTTGTTGTTGTTTTTTTATTGCCGTTGTTGCTATTGTCATTGTGTTGTCATTTGGTCACGATTACTGGTAACGATTATAAGAATTTTGTATATGGCTGCCGAAAGTCGGCGAGAAACGGACAGCTCCAGCCATTACCATTCATAGATTACGATGATCGAAAAATTGCATACATACCATCCATATAAATGCAGACATAAATCTGAAATTGGTCAATGCCATGTTAACACTTTTGGCAGATTTTTCCCCACTCTTTTTGGGAAAAGTTTTCCATTTCATGTTCGTATGTTCATTTAAGTACGTGTGCGCGCAAAAGTAAAAAGGAAGTGAAAATGTCAGAAACGAAAAAAAAAGAAAAAAAGAAAAGAATGACCACCGTCATCAACAATCGTTCGTTGTTAAGTCAACTATTTTTTGCTGCCGTCTAAATAGTTGTCGAATTGATCAGCGCACATAGACATTAAAACTATTTTACATTAGAGGTTAACATGTTCTGATCATTAACATTTACGTTTGGCTTGAACAACTTTTCCTAAATTATTTTACCTACTGTTACTCTTGCTTGTACTAAATGGCCCCACTCAGTGCCGAGAATTGTTCTATTTACGCCTGCTTCATTAGGCGACAAAATGCGTCAACCATTAGCAGCAGATATCGCCCACTATTATAAATGCTAACACAAATGCCTAATTTATTTGAATTAAAAGAAAAAGAAGAAGAAGAAGAAAAAGAAGACTAAGAAATAGCAGTGTAAGTCAACTTTCACGTAGTTGCGGATTCTTGGCGATAGCTTAGTATATGCTTACGGTCAATGCTTTGTAATTAACAAGGTGCATATGCAAGGATACAAAACATATACAAGCAGTATGTCGTTCATCCATTTTCTTCCACTAGAAATATTTCCTAAATTGCATGTGCACATCTCACCTGGATGTAGTTTCGTTCCTTATAAGTTTTTCTTTCGTATAAAAATATTCTCTCTACTTAAAGTACTGCCTCTCCACAGCTCTTATGACACAGAGAAGTATTTTCTCGCTTGAAGAGACTCTCTCGTCTAGAATTATTATTCCTTACTTCGATTTCTTCGTCTGGAAATTCACGCAAGGCTTTAAATTCAAATTGCTTCCGTTCTAAGTTTCTTTCATAAAGGAATTTTTTTCGTTGGCTAGCAGCTCTCCCTTCTCATTACCTCGTCCAGAACAATTTACACGCACTCAAATAGATCCAAGCCGAAAACACTCTCTCACTTAGATGTACTCACAGGCCTAATATTGTTCTTTTGTCTGGAAACACTCTCTCTCTGTGTGGAAATATGGCTTCATCCCCACAATTTTGTTCGCTTACTAGTACTATCTCGCTTTCCTAAAGTATTCGTTTGTTAAAAAATATCTCTACGCTGATAAGGTTCCTTCAGTCCTAGGAACTTGCCTTCTTATCTCCACTTTGTTTACAAAAGTTTTCCATTGAATCGATTTGTGTAGAAATAAGTGCAAGCTATCGATATTTCGGAGACTAGAGCAGACAGTAAAATATCGAATACATGTAACACGTTATACGCTTTCTAAACATTTTTTTAAAGCCTGATAGTTGCTATAGGTCCATTTGACACAGTCCACTTCTCCAATGTTGAAAGAGATCAGTTACATTACAACATAACTGACTTACTATTAGTAAAATAAAATTATATGAGCGCTAAAAGCTCATAAATAAAGAAAATGTTCATGCAACTGTAGATTAATGTATATATCAGTCAGGAATTTTCTTCTATGGCAATAGGCTGCTAAGCTGCAGTAATAATTCTTGTAGCAATAAAAACACAAAAATAAAAAAAAAATAAAAATTAAAAACTAAGTAATTAGCAGCTGTGTTTTCTTTGCATATTGAAAGCAAAATCTCAGTTAAACATTTGGTGAAAGGAGTTTCTGATTTGATCTGCAGCGATATGCAATCATCGAAGGAACGAGGGTATACTAAGTTTATGGTCCCGTTTGGAAGTGCTTATTAGAATGCTTTCATGCTTTCTTCAAATTAAATTTCCTAGGCTTTTAGTCAATAGACCTGTTAAATTTAATATGGAATTGAACTTCGAATAGAAAATTTTGAATGAATTTCGAAATGAATTTTACATTCAATACAAATAAATGAATTCAGCGAATTGAGTACGGAACTTAGCACTAAATTGGAGTTTGCTTGATAAAATATCGGATTTTCGATTTGGAAATTGGAGCACGCATAACATCGAATACTG
>CCAG010002745.1:0-14961 GCA_001077435.1 Glossina morsitans morsitans
CGGACGGGCAAGCACCTACTAGGGTCCTTCTCTTTGCCCACTTCTTTGTTAAACGTAAGAAAATGTCTCTCGCCTAAGTGATTGATCAAATTAAAACAAAAAAAGGAAGAGAGGGAAGAAGCGCGACTATCAAGTCGGCCATAACCTTTCAATTTCCACTACTTTATTTACGACAGGCGCGTGACCACATTTATGGTCAATCCTCGATCAGTAAAGGCATAACACTTGGACACGATTCTAATCGGCTATAGTCATGCCATATTTCCTTCTCTACACCCTTTCTGACCATCAACGTGTTCCAAATATAAAAGATGCAGTCTAAGTGATTGCTCACGTTAAGAGGAAAGGAGAAAAATAAGATCCGCAACAATCAAGTCGGCATTCCTAGGTCATAGACGCCCTACCTCAACCTCGATCTTCTTAACATGCTGTTAACAGGCTTTACCCATATTGTCCCGCTTCTTTCGTACTCCCCATCAACTTGTTTATATTCACAGAGGATGTATCCTCCGAGCGATAGGTACAAAAGTTTTGGTGAAAATTGTCTTCACACAAAGCGTTTAATTTGTTTCACTTAGAAGAGATTGTGGAACCTTTGTTTTAGACAAAGTTACACTCGAATCGCACTCTTTAAGTGGGGGGAGTAGATCTTCCATTCATCTTAAAATCGCGTATAATACATGAACTAGTACGATCCTTAATGCCTTGAAAAAGTCGCTTCTTCCGCTTTCTCTCAGTAGTAGGTGGATGAACCGTACTAAGAGACTTGCTCTTTTGAAAAGCAAAACATATCAATGGTTGAGAAATCAAAATAGGTTTGATTCTGTTATCGCTTCATCGAAATGTCACTTCGATTGCAACTTAATTCTTTTGCACAGAAATCCTTAAGCATATGTATGTTCATCGATTTATATAAAAACATTTCCTCAAATAATTTAAATCCTTCATTAATTAATGTACATGGAGACGTTGTTTAATTTCAACTCATTTATTGCTTATCTCTTCTCTTTTCGTTGCCTGCAACCCACACTTGCCTAAAACTTTTAATATAAATTTAAAACAAAGTAAAGAAAATATAGAAAAAAGCAAAAAGAAGAAGGAAGACGAAATGTAGAATAAACGCCATATTTAATTGCATCACGAACATTTCTTCTTCATTTTCTAACCAAATCCTCATCCCAAACTGCTTTCATTGCAACAAAAGGCACATAACGAATCTGTATATGTAAAGAGTGTAAGGGAAAAACAAGAAACTTACGTTTTACTTTGTTTTTTTTTTTTTTTGTTTTAACAAGTGACAGCAAATCTTAAATCTCCAAGGATATTAATGTAGAAATGCTGCCGTAGCTATAGCTTTAGCAGAGACACTTAAAAAAAAGGTTTAAAAAATAACAAAAAAAAGCAAAAAAAAACAAGTACAGAAAAACGGAAAACTCTAGCATTTTTGCCAACTACTACCACATTTATAAAATAAAATATTTAAACGTCAAGTACAGCCACGACAACGTTGACTAGTTACCAAGCGTCGTGTATATATGTAACAACGAGATACTCACAGTTCCTTAAGCATAACTAATGCTGTTTGTTTTTGTTCTCTATCTTGCTCTGGCTCTTATACTTTTCTCCATTTGAAAATGTAAATCTCATTTAAGCTAACAGTATGCTCCTTCCATACCCTCATCTTACTGCCATGCTGAATGTCGTTTCCTCCCTCCCGCTATTCAAGAGTTTGGCATAAGCAAAAGAACGCTTTTTAGCGCTTGGTAACCAAACCGGCAAAAACCTTCGACTTTAGAATAAAATAAATAGCGCTGGTGGGCGGTAATGCTGCATACGTATATACATACATATGTGCATATATTATGTATATATATTAAGTATCCTTCTCATAGAACTCCCCATTTCTGCTTCTCCATCTCCTTATTCTTTTGATTATCCTCTTACTACCATCTTTTTATTTCAATTTATTTATTTCGTATAAAAAGTATATGTTTTTTCTCCCTTCAACTCAATACAATATATTTTAGATGTCCTCCGCTGCATATATATATTTATATATATGTACACGTACACAATTACGCCTCGCTCATACATATATTCTTTCTTTAGAGAGCTAAGTTGTCGTGGTATGTTAGTACATTTATATCTTGCTTTTGAACCCTTAGCGTAACTGGTTTGAAAGTCTTTAGTACTCTATGGGTTGCTGCCGCTTATCCTTTCAACTTTTTTCCGTTCCGTTCGCCCGCACTTAAAAACTCGTCCGCATTTAACGAACGTATATTATATTTCAGTCGACTTGCAGTCGCCAGTCGCCAGGATATAACCAAGAGCCTTTATATGTATATGAATTTATATTATGTAGGGTAGTGAAATATATAGAAAATTGTACAAAAAAAAAAAAACACAAAGTCGAGTAAAAGAAAAAAAAACGCAAAAAAAAAAGAAAATAAGAAAAAAATGAAGCAAAAAAGAAAAGATAAATGCCTTTTACTGATTAAAATTCTAGCAAAAAGGATGAAGTGAAAAATAATTGCATTTTGACCATCGACGAATCGCTTTAGCCACTACAATGCAGTGAGAACTGTTTGAAGAATACAGAGAAGAAAAAAGTAAAAGCTCCACTAATATAAAACACTTAAACAGCCTAAGGAGATTAGTCGTTCGAAGAAACTAAAAATAGGGCTTGAAGGTGAGTTTGAAGTCCAATTTGTGGTCGATTCTGAAGTGGAGCTTAAGTCCGAGTTTGAGTTCGAGTTTAAAGTCGAGTTTGAGATAGAGTCTCAGGTCGAATTTTGACAAAGAGTTTAAGCTCGACTTTGAGTTCACGTTTAATGCCGAGTTTGAGTTCAAGTTTAATGTCGTGTTTGAGGCAGAGTTTCAGGTCGACTTTGAAAAAGAGTTTGAGTTCAAGTTTAAAGTCGAGTTCGAGATAGAGTTTCAGGTCGACTTTGAAATAGAGTTTAAGCTCGACTTTGAGTTCAAGTTTAATTTGGAGTTTGAGGTAGAGTTTCACGTCGACTTTAAAATCGAGTTTAAAATTGACTTTGAAATAGATTTTAAGGTCGAGTTTGAATTCAAGTTTAAAGCCAAGTTCGAGGTATAGTTTTAGGTCGACTTTTGAAAAAGAGTTTAAGCTCGACTTTGAGTTTAAGTTTAAATTCGAGTTCGCGGTAGAGTTTCAGGTAAACTCTCAAATCTAGTTTAAGGTTGACTTTGAAAATGAGTTTAAGCTCGAATCCGTGTTCGCGTTTAACATAATCGAAATTGAAAACGCTTTGAAGGGGGGCAAAAAAAGGTGCGCTTCCGGAGGAGTTTTTTAAATCAAACTAGATTTAAATTATCGAGACTTATACTATACAAAAAAATGAATAATTTCGCTTCATCAAAAGGTTTAATGCATTTGTCTAAGCTCTTTGTCTTGTATAGACTTTGAAAGATGTTTACTACATTTTTCATTATGGCACTTAAGTTACTGGGGATATTCACAGTGCCTGCACGAAAAAATACAACTCTGAAGAGTTATGTCATCATATCATAGTATAAAACGTTAGCGTTTAACTTTTCCTGATTAAATCGTAACATTCATTAAAAGAGAAAATCTAACCTATAATGAAAGTAGGTATAGAAAGATATAATAGCATAAACTTTTCAGAGTTGTATTTTCGTGCACGTGAACGGGGGGATTACAACGTCAAACTCAGCATGATGCTCGAACAAAAGAAAACGGCGTGATTTAGAAGAGTCGTGGAAGCTAGAGGAATGGAAGCTTGAACGGTTACAATAGACATTCTAGATCGCGGTATACTTTGCTGGATAATAATATAAGAATTAGCAATAGGAGAGAGAATTTATTTGAAGTACCTTTGGAAAATTTTCGATGATTATTACTTTTCACATCTTAACTTTACTTCTTAAATACACAATGAAACAAATTTGATTGCGACAAAGGGGACTTCTTCCCGAATCTTTATTTCTCATATTGCATAATAGATCCTGTAAATAATTTGTGAATAGATCTCGTAAGAAATCTACAAATCGCAATTCAGAGAAACGAACTTTAACTAAAAAGGATTTGAATACGTATGTGAAACGTCAATATTTCAAATTTAAAACCTCTCGTATAGAAGGCCGGCTTACTCTTTTTCGAAGAAAGTCGGTTTTCGAAAATGTTATAATCAATGTTTGGACGTCTTAGCTTTCTCGGATCCAAATTTCAGATATTCGCTGAACTAACATTTCGCTTTCTGTAACCGTCTTTTTCCGACATAAAACGAAAAACCTTCGGACTGCCGAAGTAAGTCTAGACATATGCTTTTCAACTGTACAATGAAGGAAGCTTTTAGTTTTTACCAACAGTATGATAAATTTAATGTATTTCTCGTAAGTTACTTTAAAGACAAATATATTTATGTATATAAGTATGTATATATGCATA
This sequence comes from Glossina morsitans morsitans, assembly GCA_001077435.1. Lineage (NCBI taxonomy): Eukaryota > Metazoa > Arthropoda > Insecta > Diptera > Glossinidae > Glossina > Glossina morsitans. Next base: position 4,436 of record CCAG010002745.1, read on the forward strand.
TGTCTATATATATATAAAGGAAGCAGCTGAAAAACCACTGAAGTATATTTTTAGTTATTCTAAGAAGAGCTAAGGGTTGAGAGGATGTCTGCATATTATTCAGAAGAAAAAGGGTTGCTAGCAATTGGTTGGTTGGCTGTTTATTTTTATGTTTATTTTTTTTTTGTTTTTTTTTTTCTTTTTTCTGGTTTGTTGGTTATATGTTCTTTGGCTTGACAACGTAAGCCATTTTTTATTTTCCTTGTAAGCATTTACAATGCTTTGGCGGTAAAGTTGAAAAAGAAAAGAAAATATTCTTGCAAAAAAAAGCAACAACAAAAAACAAAATAAATTCTACGGCACTAATTGATTATTCTATGCAATTATATCCTGTACTTTAATAACATTTGGTTGTCCTGGCAGCATAAATACGATTAAGAAAGAAATTTAGATTCTTTAACGAACGTCGATATAGAACAACATGGATTGAAGGACGGAAGGAAATAAACACTTTAATTATATTATTAATTAATTTCATTTCACAATTTCTCTGTTATAAATTTCTTGATGCATTACACCGGCTTCCTACGAATATATATAATAAAATATAAAAAAATTCCATTATTGCGAATTTAATCAGTAAAGAGCATTAAAAACGGCCCGCAATGCAAATTTCTTATGAACGAAGACTTTTGATGTCTGAAAGGATTAAATTCAACGTAGTTATGGACCTGACAAACTGAGTTTTTGTTCATACAGATATTTTGATGCCGGGGTCTAAACAAACTTAAGGGTAGAAATTATATTTCTAATGCCTTGCCGTATAGCCAAGAGAAAGAGGACCTGCAACTGCCAACTTAATGATAGTCGGTTCGAATTTCAAGACTATAAACCACACTTTCTAAGCAATTATATATATTCCGATCCGAACCACAAGTTCAATGACGTTCAGTATATTAAATTTCATCAAAATATCACAAAAATTGCAGGTTTTAGGTTGTGTACAGAACAACGAGGCGGTTAGGAGGACAGACAAGTTTAGATCGGTTTAGAAGGTGATTATCATTCGAACGCGATAATAATATCTCAAGATCATTTGGACGTTGCATATATCAGCACACTTCCCTACACTAAACGTTATGTAGCATATAAAAAAAGAGAGGAGAGAAAGAAGGAGTGCAGTGAGGAATACGTGATGTTGAGTTAAAAGTGAACGAAACATCATCTGAAAGAGTTCTTTTGCCTGAAAACGGACGAATTTTCTGATCTAACAGGTTTATTATGCCATTCTTCTCCTTTTAAAAATATCTGTGTATTTTTAATCTGATCAGCACACCGTCTGTCCATCGGCCCACGTTCTTTCTATTGTCGAAGCTCTCACAATTATGGATATTACGATTGAAAAATAAACTTTGTTGGTTACATTTTTAGGTGTTAGTAATATACCCGGTATAACTGGCGGCTCGATCTGTCTACAAAATAAAATTTTTTCGAGTATACAACACTGTAAAATTTCTGGAAATAAGGCGAAGCATCACATTTTACGAAATACTGCCGTTCATTATCCGCAAGCCGTGTCAGTGAATGCTCTAAAATTTCGTAGAAATATTTCTCAAAGCCGCTTAATATAGTTCGCTTTAAAAATGGTACGCACCGATCGACAAAAATTCTTTTAAGTTTCGTATGTCTACTAGAAGCGATGGCTAAGAGGTTATTTCATTTGAATTTCATTTATTATTACAAGAGGGATTATAATATAGAATCACATCATTCAATAAGTCTCCGGTCTAACAATTATATAACAACACTAGCGACAGACTCATAATCCTTTTGGAGAAACTTTAAATGATTCATGTGTCAATTTGCAGATTACTTGGGTCGTAGTGGCACTACTTTTTTACTCGACTTTCGTCGATTACTGTGCACTCGACTAACGACCGATTTGACTATGCAGTATAGTGATGATCCAATAAAAAGTGCATTATAGAAATATCCTTTTTATTTCGCTTAAACAGTGCCGAACATCGTCTAAGTCATAAACACATTGTTGTCAAAAGTTAGCAAGCGCTTCACCTACATCGAACCGATGTTTCTCGTGGAGAAATGTTTGCGCTTTCTGCTGTCTTCAAGGTGTCAGTTATTTTAAATAACTTCAGCGATGCTATGTACTTATTGAATGAGGTATTACAGATTTCATTCGACTGATGTTATCACCTTACTCTATGATATCCTTAGTAATCCTTTCCTGCGAGCAATAGGAGAAGTTTACGTTTGTAAGAACGTGGTCAATTTTATTAAAGAATTTCAGAGTCAATGGGTGAAACATTTTAATATCGAACTGCCGGTATAATAAAAGATCGTTCCTGTCAAGGGGGTAGAAAAACGTTATATTGATATAAAACCATTTCCATTTAATCCTCAAAACTGTGAATCGTTCATTCTCTTAAATGGAAGAGCAGTGGACATGGATTGATTTCCTAAAGCTAACTTAGCAACTGAAACTTCAGTGAGTCGAGAAGGTGAAGGAGAATTTTACAAAAGATATGAACGAAGGAGGATCGAGGAAAACAAAGGTCTCCGTGGTTAATACTTTTTTGACTTAAACATAAGTTTTAAAGTTTATTTTCTAGTGCTCTTCTTTGAAGCGATGCTATAGTAATTTCCATGAGATGCTCGTGGATGATGATAGTGTGTCTGAAACTCTTGATACGCTTGAGCATTGACGTAACGCGAGCTGTTTTGTATTTGTATGCAGATGCATCCAAAGCAAGTGTCGTAGCGATTTATCCACCAATTAGGTCCTTTAACAGGACTATATGACTTTGTCAGAGTTCGACTCCTGCGACACCTATGTTTTTTAATCCTAATGCCCATCTTTACAATAATTTCAGCCAGCAGAGATCTTTCTCACCGTAACTAATGTCTCCGTTTGCAAGCCGCCCTCTTTACACCTCCTTCTTCCTATAATCATGCCCGCAAATAGAGGGGACATCGTGAGTACATCGAGTTTCAATTTAATTACTAAAGGATAAATGAGAACATTTACCAACACCTTCAGGCATCACAGTATTCGCATAATTATGCAAATAATCTAAAATCATATTAAAAAGAAAACAAAAAGGAAAGAAATGTAATAAAAAAAAAAAAAACCAAAAAAAAAAGTATAGAAAAAGCGCAAGCCATGTCCTTCCGTCGAGCATAGTCGAAAAGCAAACGTATGCAAATTAAAATCAACTCTTTTTTAAAACAATGTCGCCGCCACCGAAAACCAAACAAGACATGGAATGAGCCAAAGATGAGACCATAGCAATAAGAAAAATGAAGAAAAAAGACAAAAAAGCAATCCCTCGATAAAATCTACTGTATGTTAAAAATGTATTTGTTCTGCAAAAAAAAAAAACAAAAAAAAAACCCAAAAAGGAATTGTTCTGTGTACAGCGTGAAGGATATGCATACATATAAGTAAAGAGATTAAAAATACGTTTAAAATACAAAATAAACAACAGCTTATTTTGAAACAAAAAAAGAAGAAGAAAAAGAAGAAAATAAGAGTAAATTACTTACTTGGCCGCTACATACACGTGTACACGTAAACATAGAAATGTTATTTCACATTCACACATACACATGTGCAATGTGAAAAACATTATTGAATCTAAGGTTGATAAGTAACATTTTAAAATATCTACGGCCATCCATTTTGTCTGTGTGCATGTGTGTGTGCGTGTGTAAGTATAGTTGAAGAAGAAAAGTGTATATTCGAATATTTTTTGATTTCATTTCATTACAAACGCTTTCGAGTTGAAAAGTCAAAGCAAACGTTGAGGCTAAGGCTAAAACGACGACAGCTAAAGATATGAAAATGGCCTCAAATTCAATATCATACCTGTACCCGATACTCTTTACGTGTGTGTAGCACCTTTCCAAACATTCTTGTATGTATAAAAACATACACACATATATTTGCCGTCACTAGGGTATGGTGTGGACTTATTTTTGGTTTCATTTTTTGTTTTCCTTTCTTTTGCGAATGATTTTCGTTCTTCTCCTTGCTGTTGCTGTTTGGGGTCGTCGTTAACTTTTTATATCAGGCACAATGACTCATTGACGCCAAGTCTGCCAAGTACAGTCAGCATTTTTATTATTATAGTCTGTTGGTTTCTTAAAATCTGTGTAAAATTTGTGTGTTTGTTGTACGTTGCTTTTAAATATTTGAGAAATTTTTGTTTGTTTTATTCTTTGCTATCAATATAGAGATAAATGACATTTGTAAAAATTACAATCATAGTTTCAAAGTTCAGAGCCGTTAAAAGAGCTTAACGAAATCCATTGTAAATTCACTTGAACGTGAGCGCATTGACTTTATTGAGGCCGTAAAGGATTAGTTTGAACTTAACTAAAATCAGTTTTAGAAGCATGAACGATCTTTAAATTATATATAAGCTAACTAACTAACTATCATGTAGGGAGATATGAAAAGGTAGTGAAACACTTAGTTCTTCTTCAATGTCAACGATGTGCGAGTTGCGAGTCACAACTCCAACCTAATCAGGTTGTAAAGGAATTACACTCGTAGTTAAACTAGCTCTACTTACCTGTCGCAAGTCAACCTCACTCTGGATTGCAGTAATCTTAGCAATGACAACTTAGCACCGGTGCACCTATTACTTAAGTTCTTAGCTCATGTTATGGTTCATAACAACATACACTTAGACAACATACACTATCTACAACACTTGTTGTACAGGGTATAATTAAGTTAGTGCGCGCAGAAGGGCTTAAGATAGACCCACCTTTTATTATACCGATCGATTCAGAATTATAATCTGAATTAAACTAAGGTAGTCTGTCCGTTTGTCCGTCTGATCTCTGCTCATGTAAATTTGTGTTCAAGTTACAAGTCGCAATTTTTGACATATTTGCCATATTGATACTCAAAGCCGAACGCTATTGAAAATAGGTCGGATCGCTCCACTTTTTCGACCGCTCCCCATATAACGTTCTATTCTGAAAACTCGTTATATGGAAAAATATTTGGAATTTTCAAAATTTCTCGGCAAAAGTGGCTAAATAGTAGTATTTCGGCATTCTGAATTGGTATGAAAACTTTCGATGGACTGGGGCAATTTTTGTACCTGCACCCATATAACGATAACTGAAGTTCATACGACAAGAAGGTATAATTTTCATTGCTTCATGATGCAATTTATATCGTAATAGTAATTTAACATAAAAAATCGGATGACCAATTTTGGACCCTTTTGGCCTATTTTTTGGATTCTATCCTCATAAGGATTTTCACAAAAATTGTCCCATAATATTACAGTAGTTTCACATAAAAATGAACTCTACAAAATTTGGACCATCTACGCCTATTTTTGAATTCCGCTTTATGCAAACCTTAAACTTGCACTACATTAGGTTGTATTTGTATGGGCCCGTTTCCCCATAATTACGCCTTTATATAGAAACACGACATCATTTTTGTGTTCTATAATAGAAATAAGAATTGTGTTTGACAATTAGATGTAGGGTATTTGTAATGGTCGGCCTTGCCCGACTATAATGTACTTACTTGTTTTCGAAAGGGGTTTTCAAACTTATTATTATTGTTATTATTATTATAATTTTTTTTAGACTTATGACGTAAACTCTTAGACTGAAAAGGATAAAAGTATTGAGCACTAGCTCATGCAGGCTATGGGTTTTATTTTAGAAAAGAATATTAAATATTAAGTCTAATAGTTCTAATAAAGTAATATATTGTAACGATATTGCGTTCTATCGCTGATTTCAGGATATCCATAGGATTAGTTGCCACGAATGCAATACTTTTAGTAAAGGAACAGTTAAGACAGTTACAAAGAATGCGCTTTATAGAGAGTATTTGCCCACTATTGAAGATTGGAGAAGAAAACTCGTTTACGATCCATTGGTGAGTTGTAATTGTATGGACAAAGCGATTTCGTAATAATGATTTGATCAGTATTTTCTCAATATTTCTTGGATTATTTCATGCCTTATGGCAGTGCAGATGATAGTATTGCAGATTTCCTTGCATAATTTTCTCTTTAACTTTTCTACCACTGTATCTTTGAAAGTCTGATTTTTCCATGACATCATCCATAGTTAGATGTGCCGAAGCAGCATACTTTGTCGCTCGAACAGTTTGCTCATTTCCAGGAAACCGATGTGACTTGGTACCTAAACCATTTTAATTTCATCACCGCATGTTGTAATGATATTCCCTAATCCATCTCAAAGTCGAAATATTCCGAATAGCTTTTAATGCAGACGGACTACCAGTGAGCGATAACAGTTTTAAGTTTATCTTTGTGAGAAAGATTCGTAGCGTGAAGAACAGCTCTTGCTTGGGTTGCGAAAGTTGAAGCACTTTCATGCAATACGTGATTAAGAAGAACCTGTTCCGTTGCAACTACCGCGACACGAGCAGGTGGCAGACCGAAGGATTTGGAGCCATATGTAGATAAAAGATTCCAACCGTTACTCTCCAGTATTTGGATTTTTTCAGCAATCAGACTCCTGAGGAGGTAATTTCGAGGATCTTCTCTCTTTCAAACTCGCTAAGCAAAGTTCGAAATTATTCGTTTCAAATTTTTCTTGCACAAGTTGAATGCTTTACTTTACGTGGCTTTATTCTTATATGAGTTGACAGCGTTTTATGTCACTTAGTCGTGTAGACGACGCCAAGTCGATGTTTGCGGATTCAAATCTCCTTATTGGGCCTAAAAGATGCAACAAAGGCTCACTAGGTATTCACTGGACTGCATTTTTCCTTCATCTCGTTCTCCTTCACCATTTACTTTTGACCGTGGACCTGTTAGACGTATAGGGGACATCATTTAAGTGATTGGTCATATTAAAAGGAAAAAAAAGACACCTCAACATTAAAGACCCTACACCAGGTTGTTCAGTACTTCTATTTGTATAAAAACTTGTCAAAATAGGGCTATTCATGGGGAGCAGTGGAAAAAATGATCTGAACTAAACCATTTTGAATAGCTTTCGCTCTTTGGCCCAAAACATTTCCGCAAACCAAATTACATTAAAACTTTCGACTTATAGGTTGAACACAAGACGGACAGACAAGCTTAGATCGCTTCAGAAATTGATTCAGAATTGCTCGGTATAACAAGAGATGGATTCATCTCAAGTCCCTCTGGTTATTGCAGATATCCACATAAACTTAATATACTCTTGTATGGTACAAGGAATGTAGACTATAAAAAGTTATATCATGAAATGATTATCAAGCAGCTTATGAAAAGTTATATCGTGAAGGCTTTTGGTTCATGAAAGCCTTCGTATAAAGTGGGTGTTTTAAAAACGATAACTACGCGGTCCGCATAGGTAGAATTAAATTTTGATGGTAAAATATTAGAAGTTACACCTTTTTGAGATATGAAGCCTTACCTTGTGATAGCAACGATTATATGAAAAGCCATTCCCAGCCAATCGAATTTTTCACATCACATTTATATATGAACCCACTATTAGTCTACAATCATTACCATAAAATTTTAAAAATTCGAAAATTTTTTCATATAATAATTTCTTCAAAATAAGACATTATATGTGAAACAATCTATATTCAGCAGAATTTACGCTTGAGTACCACACCTGTCTGTTGCCTAAAATAGCATCAAAATATTTCCAAGATTGTGACCCGTCGAAAAAAAAAACGCATGGACAGACATCAGACTGACAGAGAGACAAGTTTCGATATCGATCGTCATAATGGCAGGTGGATTTGTCTCGCCTTTTTGCGTATTGCACACATCCACCCAAACATGCTATACCCTGTAGCAAAACGGATATAAGGTACAAGAATTTTGTTTGTCGCTTTTAAATTTTTTGTTTTTATAAAAGAAAATCCAAGACATAGGCAAATGATATGTTAAAATAAATTTCTGTACTTTTTATTTTTTCCATTTTTAGTCTTTTCGCAATTAGTTAAGTTACTATTGTTGCGAAAGGTTCCCTATCTCTACCTATGTATTAATTTCTATTTTTATTGTATGTTGCTCTTCTCCTTCATTTTTATCATTCGTTACTTGCTTCATTTTTATGTAAATAATCTATTATTCTATTTATTAGCAATAACCAAATAATTTCTTGAAAAAAAACAAGTCGGGCATGGTCGACCGTTAAACACCCTACTATTATTCTACAATTATTTACATAATAAAATACAAAAAAATTATATCCTTTTTCCAATGTAAAGCTTTACTTGTGTGTGAGAAGTCCTTCTATAAGACGGGGTCCCGAGCATGAACCAACATGATCCACATATAGCACACATATTTTTTTATCAAAGATCCTGTTCTTCACACAGATATGTCATGAGATATTAGAAATTTGCCTTTTCAGTAGATTGTCTTTAAGGGATGAGGTAGAATCCAAAGGGAATATGTCTGATCCTTGGGCCAAAAGAAGCCAACCTATTAAATTTCGATAAAATATCTCAAGAATTTGCGATTGTAGGGCTAAGCATAAAAGTGCCTAGACAAATATCAGACAGATAGATAGACGGACAAGCTTAAATTGATTTAACAAATGATTTTCGCTGGATCGGTATAAACTATATAGATTTATCTTAAGTTCTTGCGAATATTGCACCTAATGTGCCGGTTGGTGCAGGTTCGCTAGCGGATGATTATTCTATTGGAAGTAGGGGAAGACTTGAACACCACAATCACCGAGTATATATTTTTATGATCATTTTTTTTCACAAATGAAAATTGAGGCCATCATTGTTATAAAGAAAAATTTCTACACCTTATTGGTTCAAAAAGTTCGCTAATAATCAATAATTAAACCCATTACAATCTTATTCATAATTTCATTTATTACGACTGAAGAATCGCAATTTTTTTTCTTCTAAATATTTAAACTAAAATTATTAATATAAAGAGAACACAAGCGCGCGCTTTCAACCCTTTTAATAAATTTTCTCAATATTTTTTTTATTATTCTTAATTTCTACTCTTTTATTTTCAGGACAACGGATAAAAAATCTTTGCCACGCACTGCTTTAACTACTTTAAAGAGGCAGAGACGCCTATGAAGGAATAGTAGAATTACAATATAAATTGGCATAAGAAAAAAAAAAAGATAGAAAGTTTGCTACAAACGCTTTCAAACTGTGTTTCATTAATCTTTATTTAATGTTTTATATATAAAAGTTATTCTAAGATAAGAAATAAATTTTCTAAAAAATTGTAAAAAACATATTGTGTTCTTGTTCACAGTTCCATAGACATATGATGTAAGCAGATATGTACGTTGTATTAACACATTTATTTAGGCATATTTTTCTCATTCTGTCAAGAAACTATCACGAATTATAAAAACGGAATTAATAAAGCAACAAATTCGATTTACCAAAAGCAGGTAAGATTGCCTGCTTAGTGAAAGCCTACCTGGTCAATATGCAAGCTTTCTCATTCTTAGTTTTTAGCGAGCTACAACAAATTGGCGTCTGTACATATCAGCATGTATACCGCTCGTTCGAGCCGTTTAGTAAATTTTATCTGTGGACGGTTGGGGGAATATATAGTTTTAGCTATTTGTCACCACTTGACCGAATAGACGAGCGGCGGGTTAAACTCCGAGACACAAATTAAATTTATAAACAAGCGGATAGATGAATGGGAACTTAAATACAAATCACAAGGCCCTTGCTATACGTAACAGTTCACAGCGTGCAAATTGATGAAAAAGGGGGGGGGGGGGGGTGAGGGGGTGGGTAAGTCAGAAATACGGATGAATAATTAAAAATGAGTTGGCAGTCAAAGGAACGGAGGAAAGCGTCCAGGAATGCCTAGGGACAAGAAATTTTCAAGCAAACAAACCTATGCTTAAATATTTATATCATATATCATATATCATATATTATGTATCGTATATTATATATGTTGTATAACAAACATTATAAATATACACGATAAATGACCCATTTCATGGATCAGACATGCATAAATCTTTTGTCACATATACTATATGTTATATTATGAATTATATTTCATATATCGCATATGTTATATATATAGCATACATTTTATCTTATATTATATTCTATTATGGTATTTCATATACCATGCATCATATATCGTACTTGGTATAAATTATGTCATGTATCACATATAATATATGTTACATGACGTATATCATATGTCATATATCGCACATATTATGCATCATATCATACTATGTATCATATCATACATCATATATCATAACATATATATCATAAAATATATATCAAAAAATATTAGATATCATACTTATTATATATATATACATATATATATATATCATATGCAATGTGCCAATCACATTTGAAATTATATTCTTTAAGCCTACGAACAAATGGACAGGCGAATACAAGGACCGATCACTAGAGAATCAAATGGACTGGCAAGATAATATATATATATATATAAAGGCGAATTAGTTAGCAACAGGTCCATATTTATATGTATGTGACAATAAGTTTCTAATTTTCCTAACTATAGAACTGCTTT
>CCAG010002746.1:0-39137 GCA_001077435.1 Glossina morsitans morsitans
ATCTCTTCTTTCAGTTTATTTTCAATTAATATTATCATTGATTACCGAAAAACCATAAATTCACAGTTTGAACGTGACTTAACAAAAATGATGTACTTAATCTTAAGTAAAACGTGGTGTAGACAACTTACAAGACTTTAAAATAATATGAAATTTTATTAAAAATTAAGCGACCTTTCAAACAACAACAAAAAAAAAAAAAAAAAAAAAAATTAAAAAATTAAAAAATCAACAGTCTGTACCGTGCTATAAATGTTTATCAACGTGTTAGAAACAAATGTATTAAAATGTTGTTATTTTTTGCTTTCTGAATGTTTTTTTGTTTTATTTCATTCTCTAATTAAAAACTCGCGTGAATCGAAGAGATTACAGACGCCCGTACCTCTAACGACAAATCGAAAAAATCTTGTTATCAGTCAGTGTTTCCTATACTCTTTTTTCTTAGGCAATTCACACCGATCCAATATAGTGTTTAATAATTATATGAAGTATATCAGTTGCAGTGAATAAGTCTCGACAATCGCATCATAGCAATTTATTTGCTGGAATCGAATTGAAATTATAATTATAAATAAACGCAGAGGAATATCTCTTATTAAATTATTACATTTTTAAATATATTTCCTTCGATTATATTATGAATCCTTCAACAAGTAGGTTTTCGAATCTACTTAGAACGAAGTGTACCTTTGTCAATTGTCTTATTTTACAGCAAGTTCAAAATCTGTTTGCAACGATCGATTACAAAGAGAGAAAGTGTTTCCGCAGAAAAATTACAAACAAATACAGCCCGAGGGTGAGAATGTCACTGGCTTAACCTGCGAATGTGGAGTTTTCGGTGCTATAGCCTGCGGTGAATGGCCTACGCAGGTGAGTTATCTTTTTTACATTGACTTTATCAAAATAACCAATTTTAAAGGTTAAATAGACGTCTGTCTTAGTGGAGAACGAGGATATAAAAAATATGTTTTCTTGTCGATTTCCACACTTTTTTTTTCCCCCATATCTTATCAAGTTTAAAATAATTGGTGGTATTTTTGTTTTATATAGACCACGTGGGTTGTAGTAGATATTTCGAATGCTTATAAAGTGTAGAAATATGCGACGGCTATCCTATGAAATATATATTCTAAACCAGTATTAATAACGAAATCGGGAGAAAACCATTTGCCTGCATATACGTTTCTCTTTTGGAAATAAAATTGCGATCCGAAGGCCTTGGGCAGAAAAATAAGTGAAAAAAATTGGTTCAATCAATTTAATAATCTAAGCACCAAGCTTTCGCATAGCTCAGTGGATAAGAGTCGCGAATGCCAAGTCGGTTTTCGCGGGTTCACATCCAAGTACCTGGTCGCAGCTATAGTGAGTGCTCAGTAGTTAGTAAAGCGAACAACACTTACCGAATGACCACACATCCATTAGAATACGACCACTCGCTATCTCTTCCTCCTCTTCTCCATTTCTTTTCAACCATCACCATCATATCTTAATTGGGGACATCCCCTAAGTTATTGGCCGTATTATGCAAGAACAAAACGAAAGTATCTATCTGTATATATATATATATATATATATATATATATATATATATATATATATATATATAAAAACGCAGCAATTGATTTTGTTATTTTTTTACATGTTGCATAATGACTTATAAGATGATTTTGTACCCGGTTGTGGAGCGATGTTTTTAATATTGTGTAGTAGCAGTATTTTATTGATGTCTTTAGTAATATCCACGTTTACCCATATCCTCATATACATGAATCGACGTTTCGTCTTCCATCCAAATGTCTTACGTACACATATATGCGTGAGCGACATATTATATAATAGTTATAATTATCGCTTGGTGTAAATTTTCTTCTTCAAGAGGAGAAAGCATTGCTGCAAGTTGTGTACAATATCAATTTTTTTGATTTTTATTCCCTGTTAACCAAAAGTTACTTACATAGACGATATTATATTGAAATCAAGTTAATGTACAGAAACTAATTATAAATTTCATCTAACGGAAGTTTGTTTTGCACTCACGTTGGCTATTTTACACGAACAGAGTTGAGGCAAAAACTGACAACAGCATCGTTTTTTTTTTCGCTAACACGTCAGAGCTAGTTAGATGGTAAGACCTGTAAGACAAATATTGTATTTAATAAATCTTTAAAATTATTATTTACGACTTGCTCGCAAAATCAGTATTAAGGTAGTTCCTCTTCAACATAGCCTGTACTAAAACATAAAAAAAACAAAAATAAAATATTATTAAGCAAGCCGAGATTAAGTGGAAGAAAAGATAAAAATATTTGCAAATGAACCATAACACGGATCCAGTTGATGCTCTTTAACCCGACTCATCTGTTATTATCTATATAAGGAGCAATTTGTCTTTTTAAGTTCTTGCGCTCTCAGTCTTCTCACGTCAAGCAAGAGTGAAGGCAATTGGATGGTTGGGTCAACTGATGTGATCTTCTTTATGATATCGTAACTTTTTATCCACATCCTTTTACCATCGAAAACCCTCTTACGATAGATTTATTGACGAGTCCCCAAGAAAGTCTGAATCGTTTGCACAGTTAATGGAAAAGAATGACAATTTATGAGATAAAGTTTTGCATGAAAATCAAAACCCCACAAATTGGTTTTATACATAGTGTATCTTACGTATGAATGCCATCAAGTCATTTCATTGCATATAGCGTACTTTAATTCTATGTAATCTTGAAAAAGAAGTGACGTTTGATTGACTATTTCCGTTTCGTTAGAAAACACTGGCAATCACAATCTGTTCTCTTTGGCGTGCATATTTTCAAGTTATTGAAGAAGTTCACCAAAAAAAAAAAAAAAACGTTTGATTTAATTGCTTCGGTTAAGTCTATTTCAGTTCATCAATTTGATGAGTAATTCTTATGACATTATATAACTCCTTGCAACATATCCAATCCGTTAATAGTGTGTGGCATGTCCCGGCTCTTAATTGAAGCGATACATTTTCCCCGCACTCATTAATTAAATCTAAATTTAAAAAATGTAGTTAATTTAATGATGATCGCATTGGCCTGTCCGATAGCAATCAAACTATTTCTATCAAATTTTTAATTTGCGACTCGATTAACGGTCTAAGTAATTCGAAATGTCTTCGGTAACAAGGGAGAATGAGAATCGATAAGACAATGATTACTTTTTGTAAATGAAAAGAAATGGAAGCAGGCTTAAAAAGGAAATTTTTTGAACTAATGAGTTCTTAATCTTGATCTTGCAAATACACACACACCTATACAGTTTTGTACATTATAGAACTAACTCACTCAAGACAATGATTTCTTTTTGCATAGCTTTTGACTGACTTCAATTGGAATTAATCGAACGGTTTGACGCATACGTTTATGACACTTGCGATTAAGATTCAATGTCAAACTATTGCGTGCTAACTGAGTAGACAGATAGAATTTATTTCGCATCTAGAAAGATCAAATTTTTATGAAATTGTTAAATCATCAGTTACTTGAATACGTATACATTCGCTGCTTATCACACTGGCTGTGATGGAATATTTCACATGTAAATTTAATCATTTTATTTTGGTTTTTTCAAATTTTGTTTCTGTTTACCGTGAAAAAACATAAACATAAACAACTGATAATACGAAAATAACAAGCTATTTCGCTTCTTTTCTTTATTTATTTAAATTTTGATTAAAACTTCCGAAGTTGGAGTTATACTAATTGTTTCGCTGCATTTGCAACATCCAACCGTAACGATTAACTGACTCTCTGATAATGTACATGTATACCGACAGATTTGCCACTTTTTCGCATGCATCCACTATTCACCTATTCTTGTGACTTCTATCTGTCTAGCTGTCTTTCCTTTCATACGTTTGTCGATAGTCTAAATGCTTATCTTGCTTATGTTTAATTATGTAAAACGCAAGAACTGACAAACAGAATCTAAGTAAGCTGCAGTCACTCTTAGCTAAACTTTGAATCAGTTAAATGTTAATTTAATATAGAAATATTAAAGTGAATAATTTCGGTACGTGCAATGTAGGCGAGAAGTGTCTATAATTAAGGTCGAGTTAAACACGGATTCTTCACTATTATGCTTTGATTGATTTTAGATTGATATCGGGCAAGTCGTATGCTTGGGTTTGGTGGCCTTACAGCATCGTGGCCAGGAGTCGGCAGGCATTGTCACAAGCACAGGTAAAACTTCGAAAAATTTCAGCGTCCACAAGGGTATGGGTATGATTAACAATCTGTTCAATGATGACACGATGAAGAAATTAAAAGGCAATTTGGGTATTGGACATAATCGTTATTCAACTTCGGCCGCTTCAGAAATGGTTAATTGCCAACCATTTGTAGTGCATACTGCTCATGGTGCTTTAGCTATAGCGCACAATGGGGAGCTGGTGAATTGTGAGTCGCTAAGGAAAGAGGTTCGTTAGAGATGCTAAATAAGAAAACGGCATTTTTTTTTTTTTAACTTTCTTCTAATATGATTAGGTTTTAGAACGTGGTGTTGGTTTATCTACACATAGCGACAGTGAATTGATTGCTCAATCTTTGTGTTGCGCGCCATTAGATATATCCGAGCACGATGGTCCCAATTGGCCGGCTCGTATACGCCATTTTATGACCTTAGCACCTCTATCTTATTCACTTGTGGTTATGCACAAAGATAAAATATATGCTGTACGTGACACATACGGGAATCGTCCGTTATGTATCGGTAAGATTGTACCCATTGGTTTGGGTGCCGGTAAGCCAGATGTTGCCCCGGCGGAAGGTTACGTAGTGAGTAGCGAAAGCTGTGGTTTCTTATCAATTGGTGCGCGTTATGTGCGAGAATTGGAGCCGGGAGAAATAGTTGAGTTCACACGTAATGGGTTCCGTACAGTGGATATTGTAGAACGACCCGACTATAAACGTATGGCTTTTTGTATTTTCGAATACGTATATTTTGCTCGAGCCGATTCAATTTTCGAGGGACAAATGGTTTACTCAGCACGTTTGCAATGTGGTCGGCAGTTGGCTCGCGAATCGCCACTAGATGCTGATATTGTTAGTTCAGTACCGGAATCGGGTACAGCGGCTGCTCACGGGTTTGCCCGGGAAGTGGGTTAACAACAAATAAAAGTTTCTACCCATAAATTTTTAATTCATTTCTTTTTCCAGTCCAATCTACCATTTGCTGAAGTTTTATGTAAGAATCGATATGTGGGCCGTACTTTCATTCAACCCTCTACACGTTTACGTCAATTGGGTGTGGCCAAGAAATTTGGTGCGTTGGCTGAGAACGTCGAAGGCAAACGAATCGTGTTAATCGATGACTCTATAGTACGTGGCAATACCATAGGTCCAATTATTAAACTTTTGCGTGACGCCGGAGCAAAGGAAGTGCATATACGCATAGCCAGTCCACCTTTGCTTTACCCTTGCTATATGGGAATTAATATACCGACCAGAGAAGAGCTCATAGGCAATAAATTAAATCCCGAACAATTAGCAAAACATGTCGGTGAGTCTTTGAAACCTAACAAAACCGTTTATTGTCTACCACACATTCATCCACATATTGTTGGTCTCATTTCTACAGGAGCTGACAGCTTAGCGTATCTAAGCGTGGAGGGCTTAGTGAAGGCTGTGCAGATCAATAAGGCTCAATGCAATCCATCAAAATCTGGTTATTGCACGGCATGCCTGACAGGCGATTATCCGGGTGGCTTACCCGAAGACTTAAGTTGGTAGCACTTCTGTTTCTAAGTTAAATATTTGTTATTTTTTGTTTTACGTCCTAATCTAATGTATACAGTGTGCGCATACATCTAATTTCCCACACCAAAGTCAAAAGTCAACACAATAAAAATTTAATTTTCCCAACAAGTGAAAAAAGAAATGTTTGTTCTACGCACACTTTGCTGTCAATGTCTGAAGGGAAGGAGGTGATTATGCCTAATTTGACGAGAAAAACTCATATTCATTTCAGTTTATCTGCTGTCATGTCACTTTAAATGCAAATTTCAGTTTGCATGCCAGGCAAGACGACATAATTATTCTGTCACATGATTACATTTTCATAAAGGCACACATACACGTAAAAATCATTGAAAATAAAAAAAAAAAAATGAATTTAAAGCGTTATTAACAAAATGTAAGCAGGAACAGCAACAGCAGCAACAGCAGCACCAGCAGCAGCAGCTCTAGTAAAAACGCATGAACGCATTAAAAACTTTTTCAAATTCAAAAAGAGGCAGCAATTGAAATTGAAAAGATGTTTGATATCACTTCTAGAAACATAACATTGATCTCATCAAGATGATATCAAACATTTGAAAAGCGTTCAATTTTCTTTGTCTCTGTTTTATGTGAAATAGCAAACGGAAACTTGTCCTCTGTGTTATGGGTTATGTGTTATCGTTGTTTTTGCTTTCTTGTTTCATTCTTTGTTTCAATTTTATTCTGTTAGAACACAATTTCATCTCCTACATATGGATAGAATATGTTCCAGCACTTCGGTTTGCAATTTCTTTAGCGCTGCTTGCACTGACTGAATGCTAATAAAAAAAAAAAAATAAAAAAAAAAAACCATTTTGCTAAATACTGTAAACGTTATAATATAAACAATGATAGTGCTTTCAAGTTGATTAAATTGTTTTGCTTGTAACCACATATTTGTAAATATGTTAAGTTCGTAATAATATTTGCAACGTTAAAGTGTATGCTACCTATGTATAAAAAACAAACGATCCAAGAGTGTAACTATTTTTTTAAAGTGATTAATAAGGTTTTAAATGTAGATAAGTTCTATGGATCTGGCCGTCTGTCCATCGGTTTAATGCAGGCATTGTGATACCTATATACATACGAGTTAGCTGCACAAAGATAAGCGTCCAGCAATATTTACATTTTTCCAGTCAGATCAAAACAGGATTCCGTGTCCAATTAGCCATTTTGCTTGGATTGTTCGTCTAACCCTAGAATACGGAGTATACATATAAGCGGCTTACATACAAGCTCTTAACTGATTTCTGAAGGCTAAGTTGTAGACTTTTGGATGTCTCTACAAGCGAGACAACCCTGAACACAACACCTTCACATAAGTTAATTACTTAAAGACATTATGCTATGGTCCTTCGTATGCGGATTGCTTGATATGTTATGATGAAATGCGCAGAAACTGCAGGAGTTTTTATGTTAACTCATTCTATATTGGCTACGGGATATGTTGCGCCATTTACGTGATATCGTAGTCTAGAAGCGACCGATTTATTAAGCTATCAAAGGAAGTAAAAACAAAGTAATCGCAGAGAAATCCCGAGTTTTTTGCTAATAGAAAGAAACTCTCTGTGATATTTTTGTTTTATTTATTTAACTACACCGAAGTGTTTAGAAAGCGAAATTTGTAAAAATTTTAATTTAACAAAAACTAATTATGTTTCCTATTTGGAATGAGAAATTTAGAGCAAATATTGGTTATATATTGAAATATTGAAGGCGAGCTCTATGCAAGTCATATCCTTAATAACTTTGGCTTGACGGACTGAAGCATACCAAAAGTTAATTTACGTTAGAACCAAGACATTTAGAAACCTTTTTATAATAAATAAAGAGAAAAATTGGGTTTAAATTTTCCTTTCCTTTCGTTTTTTTTTTTTTTTTTAATGTAAAATATAGTAAATAGAGACTTTTGCTAATTTCACATCCCTGTCCTAACAACATAATGTTAAGTGATACGCTTTGAGAAGGGATTTTCCGTTCTATTCAGAAGAGAAAAAATTCAAGTACACCCAGCTCAGTATATATAAAGGCGAGCGACCAGTCAACGACGACACGAGTACTGAAAATGTGGGCAACAAGGGCTAAAAATATGCTTTAAAAAGCAAATTTTCACAACCAAAGTTACCAAGCAGTTGCAAATCAAGCAAAGCACGCATACACAGGCATATATATATATGTTTATGTATATATAAATACTTGGGCACGGATATACCTATATTTGGTTTTGTCTTCGCATGGTAAAATTAAGCAGATGAGTGTTTTAAATACACGAAGATGTAAAAGAAAGTTATGTAAATTAATATTTACTCAACATCTAACGTTCTGTTTTTATTATTATTTTTCTCTTTTGTTTTTGTGGTTCTTATAACATCTCTTCTATGTGATGAAGGGCATCATCAGTGTAACAATAACCGGCATCGAGAGTAAAGCAAAAAATGCTTGTGTGGGTGCTTGCGTTTTATGCACAAAAACAACAAAAACAGTCCAATGCTTTACAAGTTAAGGCGTTCTGTGGTTGTGGCGTCACCAACCAAACATTCTATCTTGCTTGTCTAATCCTAGTGCTCGAAAACATTTAAAAAAAAAAAAGGAAAAGAAAAATAGCAAAAAAAAAAAACAAAAGGAAAATGAGTGAAATGATAAAAAATATATTGCAATAAATTTTCGCAAGTTAAGGATTCTCTACTTGTAATACTTCACCATTTTTTATTTCCTTGCAATAAAGTTATATGACGATACCAACTAAAGGGGAGGCCGGCAAAGGCGTTTAAAAGAAAAGCTTTTTACAATTTAATAAAGCAAAAAAGGAGAAAACCATCAACAGCAGGCAAGCAGCAGTAGTAACAAACACTTAATAAACCAAGAAAATGATACAGTAAACAACAGCAACAATAGCAACAACAGCAACAACAGCAACAACAATAAGGCAAAAGCAGCAGTAGTAATAATAATAATATTATATATTGAATAAGGTTGACTTTTAAGCGTGTTGAGGTAAGCATATCATTCGTGTTACACAAGGAAAGAATTATGGCTAATGTATGGAAATTAAATGTAAGATCTGCATGTGCACACACACACACACGCACATACACATTCATTTCAACCGTTTCAAAATTTCATTTTCTGCTCAGTTTCAGTTAAAGTTTATTACATTCTTATACTCCATTGTATTATAAATTCGGAGGAACGACGCAGATGGGGAGTCTGGAATTATTCAGGGTTTCATCTAAACTTTAACTTAGCCAGGATCAAGTGTGTATCAATGGGAACAATTAAACGAATGTAGGTAGATATAGGAAGTGCAGAAGCTCGCAAAATTTGTATTACATGCTTAAGATTTGCCTACTAGCCGATGAATCTGTGCAGTTTTTTTGCTGTGCTGTATTATGTCTCAGCTATGAGCCACGGTACGTATAGGAAATTCGTCTGAACCTTTTTTTCTTACTGTGAAAATTTTCATTGAGCGTTGACTAAGTTGTTTTGAATGAATTGTAAGCGATCTCGTAACGAATTTCTTTTCTGTTCAAATATTCTTCTTCATAAGTTCAACAAATAGATGCAGCTAGCAAGACAAGCAGGGATAGATCAACTTTATCATGATGACGATTATTTACATCTTTATTTTTGTACAGTTTTCAGCTCGCTTCCGCAACACAAATTGAGTGAGAAAGTTATTGTATTATCCAGCGGCCTTTAAGCAGAATAACTATGTTATAAATGACTTTACAATAGCGAGTCGAAATTCGACTCTACATACTTCAAGGGGTCTGATTATTCTTAGTAAACCGGTAACTTTCCTATTAATTAAACGTATAACAACACGATTTCGAAGCATTTTATAGATTGAGGTGTGAATGGCTTGGGAAAATGGTTACGATATTAAGAACGGTAGCGGCTTCAGAAAATTTTGAAATATGAATTTTAACGCTTTTCAATTATATTTTGGGAGCCTCGAAACTACACATATAGATGGATGTACACATAGGCGAGTAGTTAGGGATGCCTTTCAACGAACTTCAGTTTCAATTATTTAAGTTTTTCTGACGACGTAGAACCCACTGTACTCTGTCCTTGAAACCACATGTCCCGAGCGTTCAAATCTCATAACTTGTTTCGAAAATATGGTGCAAACTGGTCATTCAGATGCAGAGTTAATGCAAAGGATACGCAACCGCAATCACATCTACCGAATTCCAACAGTGCAATGCAACCCGTTTACTATTTCACGTTTAAACGACAAACCCGAACAAATGAAATTATATATCTTCGGAGAAAGCAAAGGCGAATGGTGCTAGAGAAAAGAATGAATCCACATAGCATTTTACTTCTACACTTAATGTTTATTTATTTTTAATTTTAAACTAATCGTCGTATCGTTCATTAAAGAATTCTTAAGGCTATGCTTCTAGGCTTCTGCATTACAACATGCGAGGAAATTGAAAGCAAAAAGGGGCTCGGTGCAAGGTTCTCGAATATTGTTTGAGCCGAGGTAGAGACACATCATCAAAATTCAATACAATAGGTCAGACAAAAGCTCCTTGGAATTTTTTTACAAATATTGCTGCAATAAATGAGTGCTGTTTCTGTTGACAACTTTGTCTTGTAAAACCATTAAATCGTAATATTAGCACTTAATGAAAAACTAGACCACGTAATTTTGAAATCAGCTTTATACTGTTAAGGCAGCTCGGCAGAGAGACGAGGCCAGGTGCGGATTATAAAATTTTGCCCCTCAGGTAATTTCAGTTCTTCTCGGGTTAATAAAAATTTGTATAGTCTGGCATTGTCGTTATGGCAAACAATGGCCTACACCTACCAAATGATTGACGTGTCTGTAGCAGCTCAGTGGTGTACGGTGCCTTTCTCTCAATCTCACCAAACAAACTTAACGTCAATTGGGTCTCTGCCACCTTTGGTGCAACCATATGCGAATCATTTTTCGTCATCTGTCATTAATCTTTTCAAAAAAGGTTCGATTTTGTTTCATTTAGATTGAAATTTATTTCATATTATTTCATATGATATCCAAAAATCGAGATTTTTGTCATAAACAACCTTTTGTAAATCAATCAAAATAGCTTTTTGTTCAATACTTAGCTCCGCAACGATGGCGTAAAAAAAATTTCATCGGCTTTGCCAACTTTTAATCGATTAGATGGTGTCGCGTCCTTAACACCGAAATTGCTAGAACAGAGTCGATCAAACCGTTTATGTTCTGCTGACATTTAATAAAGCATCTTTATCACAGAAGCCATGAGTTGTTCACAAGTGAGGAAAGTGTTATCGCAATTTTTTTTTTCAAAATATGGCTCAGTTTAAAACCCAGTTACTTTCAAGTGAAATAAAGAATTGCACAATTACCGTGCTGTGGTATGGCTTGACGGGGTAGTGTTTTCAAAGCGAAGTGATTCTCCATTCATTCTTTCCCTGATAAGACGCCTCGAACTTTTTCCTTAACGCAATATATGAATATGGATTGAATGAATGCAATGAATGCAGAAATATGTAATTTCTTTGAAGCTCAAGATTCCTTAGAGTATTCGACATACAGTAAAGGGACAATAAATTGGGTTTTACTCAAAGACATTTTGAATTCAAATTGTGTGAATTGAAAATTTTATGCACTGCGACATAGATTTGTTGTTTGTTATGTTCCACCTAATAAGTAATAATTCATTCTAAATTCATCAAAACTTTATTTTCTAACCTATTAAGACATACTACACATGCATATAACATTATAATTACGGATAGTTGAAAGCGTGAAAGGATTATTCCTACTCCAAAGATTATCGTCTTGCCGCTGTAATGCCATATATGTGCTAAGGTCTGTGAATGCTTAGCATATGATCAAACGTTGAAGTATGTAGGTCGTAACATATCTGTATCACTAATCTACTTGACATTTTTGATGAAATTAGAGCACATTAGAGCTTATTCTTCACTCTTGCGTTCATCGCAATATTCTTTGTCTACGGCCAAAAAATATTTTTACACGCCCTCATCTTCCTTATAAACGCGCATCTCAGCGAGGGCGAATGTGAAGCGAGATTAATCATTATCAAATTTTCTCTGAATTCCCGGTACAGCAGCGGCCAGCACTTGGACATCCGCTGTTTTTATTGTACGTCAATAAGGTATCTAACCAAACACACCATACACACAATTAACTGCAGATGTATGCTAATGATGTACAATTTATTATCAACTGCCCTCCGAATAAAATAAATGAGTATGTTTTCACGTTGAATGGAAAGCTATCGAGAATAAAATGATAGGTTATGAATAATGCTTTATGCATCACCTGCATAGATAGCCAAAAAATATATTTTTCCATCGAAACTTTCGATCTATGCTCCAATAAGCCATAGTGTAGCCATAGATAGAGAAAATATCGAACGGGCAATCTTGGTTAAGAACGTGCGTGCATTGCTGCAACGAATCTGAGAAGGCCAGCTCCAAGATACTATTAAAAATTGTATCTCATTACGACAACAATCCACGCAAGTGGAACGAATGGCTTTCTTAAACAAATCACCATCACTGTCAAGTTGTTTCAAGACAAAATTGGGTGAATTCATCATCGAAGGTGAGAAAAATGTTTTAAGGCTATGGGAATAATCCATACTTAATATTAGCCAAATTGAATTGTCAGACAATCCCGAATTTTGAAAACACCTTAGAATCGAAAGGAAAATCCTTCTTGCCCAAGGGATAGCAATAGTATTGTTATTTTGAGCAGTTCTTAGCAATATTGGTACGTGAACTTAGTGTGAAGAAACGACATGCAGTTCTTTTCAAATGCCCCCAAATATCAAGTGCGTAGAAATCCAAGAAGTCTTGCCATACATGTCCTCAATGATCTTAAAAATCTCTTAAAGAACGCGTTTTGTTTATAATTTCTTTTGTTGTCAATTGCCAAGTAATAAGTGCTCTATTTAAACCCTGAACTATAATAGAAGAGACATATAATGTACATTATAATGTGCAAGGTTAGAGAACAAATGAAAAAATAAATAAACTAATTATCGGAGAAAATTTCTTTTGATATCATTTCAAGTTGTTCATATGGTTTTAGGTAGACTCACCTCACTTTCGAATTTTTATATACGACTTAACTAAAAGTATTTCAAAACAAGTAAGAAAATTAAATTCGGACGGAACCGATTCTTTTATGCCCATCCCAAAAAAAGACAAGAGAAGTAAAATAACAACATTTTCATGCTCTTTAATATGGAGCGCGTGCAGCTGATTTTTTCTATTTTCAATATAAAAGTTTTCGTCGTGTAGGCGTGTGGGCGTTGTAGGCGTTGAAAAGTTTAGGTCAATTCCAAATTCTAACGGGAGAATGTTTAACACAAATACCGCAAAGTTGCTCAAACAGACAGATGAACAGACGAACAAGCGCTCATGTTTAGCTGTATTCCAATTTTGAAAGTGACCAAGAATTTGTACATTTCATGGGGTTTTTTGAAGCCTGTTTTGTATTGAAAAAACAATTAAAGTTAGTTAAACTATAATATTGGATAGGCGTGGTCAATTTTTTTCATTTTTATACACAAATGCTACAGCATTGCCCATAGAATATGCGTTCAAAGTTTTGTACCTTTATTCACTGCAGTTTATGAGTAATGAGGAAAAAAAACAATTTTTGATTCCTTTTGAAAAAGAGAAGTGTTTTTAGTTTACGTGAGGCTATGGGCGTGTCACTTCCAATGTTTCTGCCAAATTTGAAATCGATAGCTTCAGTTTTGCGGCCAGAAGAATGTTTTCAACACACATTGCACAGATGGACACACGGACATGCTTAAATCCATTTAGAATTTGATGCTGATCAAGAATATATATATTTAACGAAGTCTCTGATACTTCCTTCTGGGCGTTGCAAACGTTTTGACAAAATGAATATACCTCTCATCGTTCAGTGTTGGGTATAAAAAGATTTTTAGAAAGTCGTGTATGAAAAGACAAATTATTTCTGAGCCTCAGGCTGACACAAACGCTTTAGTGTGTTTAATGCGTTCAGGGCATTTAATGTTATACGATATGAACGATATGAAGAAAGATTTTTAAAAAATGTATAAACTTTTCTTCTTTAATTAAATGATTTCGATAATTTTCTTTTGCTTTAATTAACTATGAAGAGTTGTTTTTAAGTCTACTCCATGTAAAATATTTATTTTGTGAATTTTTTCATATCAGGAATTTGAAGGGAAAATAATCGCGCAACAAGTGCTTGCCAAACTTGCTTTAATCTAGTAAATCGTAAGGCAGTTGTAAGAAATTCTTTAAATTGAAATTTCGTTTGTTCACCATAACATTAAACTTCCTTAGATATATTGTTTGATATCAGCTAAAATAGCATAAGATTTAGTGCTGCCTACTACTCATATAGTGTATCTAGTTAAAAGTATTTATTTTTGACCATTTATTGTATACCAAAAAAGGACATTAGTGTTAAACCAATAAACAACAATGTCATTTAAATAAATGTATGTCCTTTCCGAGTATTTCTTTGCCAGCTTTCCTCTTTCACTCTCCTTCTCTTTTGCCGTTTAGAGCAACGGGCAATTTTCTAAAGTCAATTGAATCGGCTTGACTTGGATAGGATTGGATTGCATGTAAAAACCAAATATTTCTTATATTTTAAAACTCGGCTGACATTTCTCATTTCATTTTGACTGAAGGATGTCCGTTAACGTTTTACGGATGTACAAACAAGCCAAAATTTGTGGTTTTAACATTATGGTCTCACAAATATTTTAAAGCATGTGCATGTGAATGGTATGTTCCTTCTTTTCCTATTGTCAAACCATTAGCATTTAATTACTTTTGTCCTTAGACGGGATGTTACAATTTTTTTGAACCCAGCTGGTGTGGCTTTTATGGTTTTTGTGTAGCTATTCGTTCATCGTTGCTTTACGGTTAGCTGGTTGTTAGGATAGGATTTGATTTTTTAACTTTTAATAGTTTTTCCTTTATTTACTTATACATATACATATATATATATATATATATATATATATATACATATATATTTCTTTTTGTTTAAATTTACATAAAATGTTCTTCTTTGTAAATTGTATCGTTTTTGTTAAATAAAGCCACGAAACGCCAGAAAAGTTGACGACAACATGTTACTAATTTAGGACGAAATGATTTGTTTTTTTTTTAATGTTAGACTGCCAGTTAAATTTGATTTATGAATACCTCGTGTTATGCAATAAGTCAAGACACCGTAGACTAGAAAAAATTATTAAATCAAACTGAACTCATTTGATCTAACGATAATTAATGATTGTGTGAAAACATTTCATTACCTTGTAGTCAAGATGGTTTGCTCAACATTTTCAATCGCTGAGCTTGTTCTTCTTAAATATGCGTAAATTAGATACTAAATTGAATTTCTTAGTCCGCGACACATATAAAAAATTGACCGCATTTTGAAATCTATGGTAACTGGCAACTGATTATTGAGAAAAAAAGAATAGTAGTAGCTTTAAGTAAAGTAAAACCGACAGGAGTAGTAACTAAAGAAGGACTAAGAATGTAATAATATTTGTCGTTCTATTTATTCGATAAAGAGTTACGAATTGAAGTCTGCATTCTCTTCTTAGTCATGTCTGTGTACGTCTTTCTCTAGTTCGAGAAGCTTAACCTTTTTCTCAACTCTTCTCAATTATGCCCCATACCACTTGTGGCACGGGGTATATTAAGTTAGTGCGAACGTATGTGACACGCAGAAGGGCGTAAGATAGACATACCTTTTATTATACGCATCGATTCAGGGTCATAATCTGAATAGATCTAACGCTATCTGCCCGTCTGTCCGTCCGATGTCTGTCCATGTGAAGTTGTGTCCCAGCTACAGTTCGCAATTTTTGACATATTTTGATGAAATTTTGTACAGTGACGTGTTTTGACTCAAGAACGAACGCTATTGAAAATGGTTCGGATCGGTTCACTTTTTCGACCACCCCCATATATAAAGCCCTATTTTGAAAGTTATATGGAAAAAATTGCCAAAAATTTCTTGGCAAAAGAGGCTAAGTAGTAGTATTTCGGCATACTTAATTGGTATGAAAACCCTGGACCGGCTGGAATTGTGTTAGACAATGTGGTGTAGGGTATTTAATAGTCGGCTTAGCCCGACTATAATGTTTTCCCTTCTAAAGTAAGCGGAAGTTTGTTTTTGTCGTTTACAAAAAGTAGTAAATTTATTCATTTGCGCTAACGCAGAATAGTCCAAAAGATGTACCGAATGTTGGCATTCATTTGTAATCGATATCGTATCAACAGTTAAAGCTCATAAAATGATTTTACGGAATTTTACTGCAGAGAGGAAAATACGTTGATTTATAGTCTAACAAAGCAAAATTTGAAATTTTTCATAGGTAAATGCAATTAACCACAGATGCATTTAGCCAGTCGGGAGTCGACTCCCTGATTGGATTTTTAAAATTACTAATCTAATGAGCAATTATGACCCACAACCCACGATTAAGTACCCGAGACTAGTTCGTTTGATAGTGCTACCCATAAAAATAAGATTTTATACGAGAAGTGATCAAGAAACCAAGTATTTCAACTGTTCATCTTTCAGCCCCAACCAAATTTTATTGAAATATCTCAAAAATTGTGACCTATAGGCTAAACACAAAAGTACAGGACGGACAGGCGGACAGACAAGCTTGTACAATAAGTGGAGTGATATGAACATAGACAAGGGGACGTTGCATATGTATGTTACGTAAACTTGAATAGGAATTGGTCAGAATGAAAGGTTAGGATAAATATAGAAACTCTAAGTTCTATGACATGGATACTGATGTATATGTAGCCTTTGATCTACGACTTATAATACCGGTCTTCTTGAATTTTTTGAAGAATTTAACCGATTTTATTACCGATTGATTTAAAGAGCGGCGCGTATCTTTAACCTCGAAAGTCGCAGAGCGGGAACAAACTTTCCGCACCGTTGACTTTCATAGAACATCTTTATAAATTTTCCCACAATTATACAGAGCGTTACCGTCTTGGTCGAAGTGACATTGTAAACGATTGCGTACTTTTTTCCAGAATTTTGAATAATTTTGAAAACGTCATTACTCTGGATTGAATTAAAAAAGGTTACGACTTTTTTTGTAGGTTGAGAGAGTTAGCGTTAATAAAGTTACGCGTAAAGTTAGAGTAATTGAATTTTGTCGATCCAGCTTCAATTGCAAGACATCCATTATTCTCTATGATTTGCAATAAAATTTTCGTCCTAAATCCGTACTATTAAAACTCGAGTAAAAACACATGGAAGAGGGATACCCCGTAAATCGAAAAAAAGATGTATTAGATTTGTTAAATGTCTTGTGTAGGGTGCCCTAAAATTGACGAAAGACTTGAATTAACAAAGCTAATTTTTTTTTAATAATGACTCTTTAATTGAATCACAATGAACATAGGAACATAGGGTATACGTGAAATAGCATATCGGTCTAATGACTTCCCCGGCTTTGCTGGCACACACGCATGTTACACGCATAATCTGCATTTTCCATGACCACATTGCATACTTGTGGTTGAATTTAGTTGACGCAGCGCTGTGCGCTCCTTGGCATTTGTCTTTAACGTCAAATGATTCTATAAAAAGAAATCCAGTGGTATTGAATCACACGATTTAGGATGCCAAATGTGATCACCGAAACGAGAGCTTACACGATAAGGGCATGTCTCATGCACTCATTGCATTGTTTATTGGGATGTACGGCACGACATATATTTTTTGGTCGGCTCGTATAGTGGCGTCGATTTAAGAAAGCCTGCTCGTTGTCTTATCTGTTCATGTGCTGAAGTTACATGTGCGATTTTTAAATTTCCAACCCTTTTCTGGCAGTCTCGCCGCTTTATGAGCTACAATAAGCTAAATTAAACGAACGATTCGTTTAAAATTTCCAAAAAAAAAAAACTATTTATAAAAACGGCAGAGGGTATAAGAATAGTTTGTTGTTCATACTTGCAACGAGTATCAAAATACTTTTCATTAACACATCAGTGAAATATTCCCAAGACTGACACATAGAGTTTATCTCACGAACAAAATCTATGTTATGTTATAGAGTGGGAGACCGGTCAACATTATTTGCTATTTCGATTATTTTAGTTATTTCAGTTTTATTAAATCAGTTTGTTATGAGTTGCTTTGGATTTTAATAACTTAATTTTTGTTATTTGTTAAAACAATGGAAAAAATTCCAATGTCATGTGTTGATTAAACATTACTATTTGATTATAACGAACGTTGTCTGCACTTAGCACGCACACTGAACATCGTGGGCGCCCATAGAAAGTATTATGCCGTACAGCGTCTTTCATCAATTTTGTGTTTTTATTCAACTTGTTTTGAGATCAAGTTCGTGATTTTTAGGATAGTATAGGTTTTATTTACAATTTATAAGAGACCTATTTACAAATTATCTACAGGGTACCTTATATTTACAACGCTTTAAATTCTCGGTTTGGTGTCATCTATTCTAATATTGCAATTCAACTCTCTTGACTAGACCCTCACAACTAACTTTGCTTCCCACAAATATTCTGCCTAACTTCATCGTGCCATCTTTAATCCGTGTTCCAGCTGAATTTTCTGCCAATTCTTGTTCTGTCTTTACGCCGCATGACGCAGGCAACGCACCATCAATGCATGTTTCACTTTTCCCTGTCTTTATAATTTAGTTTCGTGGAAAAACTACTAATTTTCATGAAAACTCAAATCATCAAATAAGGCATTTCCATGACAGTATTAAAAAAACATCCCTGAAAACTGATACTACAAGCGATAGTTGACATCCTGCAGGTGTCAACAATCAATGACTACTTCGTATGGAACTTTGGGCATCAGAAAGACGCTCCCAAATGGGTTTCGCGTTTGCTTACAGTGGTAAAATTGCATGAATCGGAGGTCGAATTGCCTCCCCGGACAACCCATTCTCCAGATATCGCCGCAGGGACTATTATCTGTTTGCGAATCGTAAAGTGATAGTCCAGGGAAAAAGATTTGGAGTAATTGATAGAGTCATTGCAGAAATTGAAGCGTTTTTGGAGAATTTAAAAAATCGTTCTTAAAAAAAAAGGCATTAAAATATTAGAGAACTGTTGGAATGATGGTGTCACCGCCGAAAGTGACTAATGGGAGGAAATTTTGTAAACAAAAAAGAAAGTTTTTCTCCTTACCTGCTCCCGGTTATTATTGGCCGATGTGTTCGGAGATATGTGTAATACAAGTTCATTCTATCTTACCAATATCGTACACAAGATAGAACGGGTATGGCGGTGGAAAGGTACAGATCAAAGGAAGCCTGCTATTTATATATGGTGTCCAAATTGCTGGAACTATTTAAATGATTTCCAAACTGAACGCAGAAGTTTGACAAAATCCAAGATCCAGTTAACCGCCCTTAACACAATTACAAACTTTTAATCAATAAAAAAGAAAATTAACGCTTCTTATTGACTATGGGTTCACGTGCAAAATTTATTTGCATTTAATAATGAAAAGAGAAGTTTCTAAAGCAAATATATAGTTGTTTAGGGTATTTTTATCTGGTTCTAAAACTAATTAAGCGCAAGCTTTCCATTAATAGTTAAAATGATTTGTTTGATTTTAAGTTTCAATTATAATACATTTTTATTTCTGGCAGCGTCAGAATATGAAATAAATTGCTTTATAAAAACCGTTAAGTACGGGTAATAAAAGTAACGGTAAAAAGAATTAATTCATATGTGCATTACGTACATTGTATAGGTACAAATTCTTTTGTGTGTGTCCTCCCCCTCCACCATTTCCATTCAGCTTAAATGTGTAAACGGAAATTCTTAAAAAATGGCTCTTGCTGTGTGTTTGTAAATTGAACATAAGATTTTAATAATAATTTTAGTGATTATATTTTTTTCATGAACTCAGTTATAAATCAGTTCAACCGAAAGAGAAACAGTAGGCGAAGCAACAAGAAGAGAAAGAAAAAATTGCATACACTCTCACAGAAATGTCATCGCGTGTTTCATAGTGATTTTCCCGCGCATTGATTATAGACTGTTTTTATTTTGTGGTTGTTGTTCTTTTTTTTTTTTTTTCTCTCTTTACTTTAGCATACATAACAAAACTAACAACAACATGATGATGTTTTTTTTTTTTAATGTTTTTTATGCGAAAGATAATCATAATAATTACCTGTAAAAATAGCCGCTGCATAGTCATTTGCTGCACGATTTTTGTGTGTAAAGCAATGCCTTAGTAGCCATGATGCAATTTGAGAATAAATCAAATGAAGGTAAACTTCCGGTCGAGTTCGAGGGAATAGATTGCTATGTGTGCGTTTTAATTAATGCGGTCACACCACGGTGACAAGCTACGGTGGTACTTCGTCAAAGACAACCAATCGTGTAGAATAATAAATAATTCAAAAAAGCATGCACCTATACAAGCACAGACATAGCACAGCTTTCATAACTTGTCATTGTTATCCTGTGGTTGGTTGAAAATAATATAATGCATTAACATAATTTTAGTTTCGTTTTAGATTTATTTTTCATATATAAAAAAAAAAAAAAAAAAAAAAAAATTCAAAAAAGAAAAAAGAAAAGCAAATCTTTCAATGAACTCCGAATTCATTGTTTTCATTCCATGCAAACATTTTTTGCTTTATTTTTTACTAAACAGAGACGTATACTTTCCGCATAATATTAAAAGCATTCTCTTCGTGTTTTTATACAATGTGCAGAGACTTTATTTAACTTGATTTGGGAAATAATTTTTTTAATCTTTAGGAGATTACGCTTCTGCTTTAATGACGGCCATGTTTGGATTTCAAAAATCAGCTGTTTAGGTTCCCATTACTGCAGCTATTCATTCATTTATTTACTCATTCACATGTTTGTATCCACCATACAGCTGGGGCGTAACAAGTGCGTTTCGTCTGCCGTATATTTATCCATTTGTCTGTCAGTGTGTCTATTCATCTCTCACAGCTTTCCTAAAAACTCGATGTATGCTTGTGATTTTTTTTGCTTCTATTTCCACATGGGCGCTCAACTGAAAATTTGTTTGCAGCCAGTTCATTATATATATATATATATATATATATATATTTGTTTCAGTATTTAATGTTATTGTTTCAATTCTGATAGTTACTGCTGTTTCTGTTATTGTTGTTATTGTTGTTGTTTTAAGATTGTGCATGAAAAATTTTGCACCACTTGCAGTTTTCAACTGCGTTGTTTACTCTGTAGTAGTGTTATGGTGTTTGGTTCATTTTAAAGTATACATTTAACTTATTAATCGGTTTGTAACTGAAGAAAATACATATTATCTAATTGAGTTTCTGTCTGTCCATCTATTTATTGCCTTAAACTGGCGAATTATTTTCAAAAGGAAAAAAAACATTTGTATGATGACTTTCGACCGATATTCGCGCGCAATTTAAAAGCTAACGAGTATGAACGGAAAAGAAAAAAATTAATTGGCGCGTCTCAATGAATTGAAAACACGATTAGGAGTCGAATAATTGTGTAGAGACGATATCGAATTACAGGTTTTACTATTTTGGCAGGAACAGATGGATTGGCAACGGTATTGACAGTTCGACTTAACCTAAATATTACACATTTGTTGTTATTTTAATTGTAATCATTTTTACATGGGAAATGATGAGCGTACGAACAACTCCCTCTATTTTTTGCTTATATTGCACACCACAGGGCAGCGCAGCACACAAACAAAAACAAATAAATTTACGGTATATGTAGTTTTTACTTAGAAAGGTAAGCAAAATGAATTACAACAAACTTAACGTAGACAAGTGCAACCAATTAATTTTTAGTATTTTTTGCATGACATACAACAGTCGAAAACAAGGAAAGAAAAATCGACAGACGGACAAATGTTGTAAAAAGTAAAACCCATTAATTTTGTAGCCACCGCAATCAGTTGTCTGCAGAGCTAAGCTAAGAGTCGAAAAAAAGGAAAAAATCCTATTAAACCTAGCATTAAAACCGATTTGAGAAATTTCTCAGTTATTTACGTTTTGTATACAACTAGTCTTGATTCAATCCTTTGTTATATTACGTATAACGGCACCAAAGCAAGTATTGCGTTATACGCATGCCTTTAAAAATGGAGCTACAATTCCATTTGTATTGGAGCCAATAGGTTTGAATCCATGCTGTTTGAATCTGAGCTCCCCCACAAGAAACACAAAAAAAGAAGCAGTAAAACAGAGACCTCTAGTTTACTAATTATTGTGGATCTTCGAACAACTTTTTTCTTATATTCAATTTTTCCCTTCAGTTTATCATGGAACAAGTGAAATGTCACGTTTTGAAACTGTTTTCAAAATGATAACTCATTGTGCGTGGGAAGAAGAGCGCGTTTTTTTTTTTTTGTTTTCTTTCTATTTTTTTTTTTTTTTTTTGTCTTCTTTCTTTCTTTCTTTCTTTACTGAGGTATGCGTTTTTGTGCTTTCAGCTGCATAGATAATTGCTAAAATACTAGCTAGTAATAAAATGTTTGCAATTAAAAGACAACAAACATGAGCGTACAGTTATAAGAATTCATTAATGTTTGCGGTCACTTTTCCATTAACTAAATCTTGCAAGCTTTAAGATATGTTTCTTTACTTCATTTTAACTTAAATAAAGAACAATTCAAATAAATGTAACAAACGTTCAGTTTGTTTAAAAGTGATTTTCAAAAGTTCGCCATTCAATACTCTATATATGCGAATCGAGGGTCTTTTCAAAAAGGGTAATGATTTTAAATTTCACGCAATCTCTGGACTATTATCATAGCACGTCCCTCAATAAGTTTTTCAGTCCGACATATATGGCGACACTGATGATTTCTGGATAATATGAGCTTTTCGATACGATATGTGCCAAAATTTCATAACATTTCGACAATTAATTTACAGCGTACAGTTTTTCTAGTGACTCTACTTCTGTAATTTTCATAATAGTGGAAATGTCGGGAAATTTGTTTTTTGATTAAGAAACGTTGCTTTTTAACGATAAAAAATAGAATTTATTATCAGCATTGGCATTGGAAGGATGTTATGGCGAATCTTGTCGGTCCGAAAATCAAATTCATAGGGGGTTTTCTAATTTTAAACATATTTAAACACAGTGACTTTCGGATCATGCTGAACGCAAAAAAAGTGAACAAATTTATTTCCGAAGACCGAAAAGTGAAGTTAGGTAAGAGAGCTAACACTTTAAAGATATTAAAAGGCAGCCCATCAATCACCATCGTGCGTTAACATATATCTGTGAGAAAACTTCATTCGAAGGAGTACTGTTTCTGCTCAATTGTGCAAACAAGGCATTAATGACTCAGATTATATAAAAAGGGGTTTTCATGCGAGTGGACAGCAGCTAGCGGAAATCATCCATACCGACCAAAAACGTAGCGTCACTTGTACAACTGTATATTGTAACCTAATGGGCAAATGGTTTATGAAATTGTGAGGCGTATCCTTTGGATGTTGGTACGCCTTAAAAATCATACGGGTATGTTAACATTTACTATATATATGTAATTACCATATATATGTCAAACCGTAAATTTATTGATTGATATGACGCAACGCTTATTGCGATTATATATGATAGGTATAAACTGGGAGGTTTTTTTTGCGAATCTCGATAATGTTTTTTTGAGTGGTGAAGCTCACATCTTCATCCGTCGGTGTGCTTATATAAGCAAAACTTTCGCAACCGATGCGTTGAAGACGTACGGAAAGCGCGAAAACAACACTATCTAATCGAAAGGCGCAATAGTTTGAGGCATTTTTTAGGCTGGCGATGTAATTGCGAAGACTACCTTAAAAAAAACCCAGACAGTTCGACCACAAGAACGTTGACCGATTTTATATATTTTGGGTTTGCTTGAAATTTATTTTATGAATGTAGACGAAAATTCCTCGGTAGCTCTTTTTATAACATTGTTTCAGAAATTCATAAAACCTGGAATGAGTAGAATGAAAACTGTTAGAGGGATAAAAAAAACCCTATTATGAGAAGAACGCGTTTAAAATTTTTAAAAGCAATAAATTTTTTCTTAATTCTAAACACCACTCTCCTGTCCGAATCCACCAGCATGATCCTGCTTCCGTGAAAATTTTTTATTATAGTCTGTCATATTTGCCCACTATGTCGAAGACACAATCGCGCGGTTTACATTGTACGTGTTGTAAAATTGCAAAGAGAAAGGCACGAAAGTGTATAACACTATAGCCGGGGATTTGCAATTAACGTGAAACTCTTCATCCGGTACTTTCATTTCTGGGCAAAAGCGTTGATACCTTTCAAACGTTTATATTGCGAATCCATAGTTAGAATTTATTAGCTATTAGAAGTAGTGCTTGCTGTCTTTAGTTCTAGCTGTAGAGTTGTCTTTGTTATCTCAATTGTTGTTAATCTTATTTTATATATATCTGGTCTGAAACAAGAAACTTCACTGCTGTGAAGTCAGCCTAGTGGACGTAGACCACATTTTTGTCTTTGCTAAAAGGTCGGTTATCTTTGCATTTGGCTCTCGCCTATCTTAAGGCAATTGATAACCGAAGTGAAGATAACCCAGTACGGTATCCGTCATATTAAATGCAATAAAATAATAATAAAATAAAAATTAAAATTAAAAAATATTGGAAATCCAACACATATAGAACTCGATTTGTACGTTGCATTGTTTCAGTTAGTAGCAATAACTTGGTTTTTTTTTGGTTATGTGATCGTACTTAAGGGCTTAGTTTATCTCATATATATATGCTTCCTAATATTTTTTAACTTTAATTCTTATTTTATTTGTTTTTTTATTACTTCGCGATAAACCGTAACTTAGCAAAGACAAAAACCTTAAAATAAGTGGGCTATCTTGGTGGGTTATTTTCACTTCGGTGAAACTTTTGCTTCGAAACTGTGAAAAATAAAATTCGCCAGGGAATTTTAACCTTTTCTTGTTTGTTTTTTCGTTTAAAATTGATTAGCGTTTTAATCGACAACAAATCTGTTAAAATGTTTAATTATAAATAAATTTTCATCATCAAATCTATAAGAATTTCAATATAGGAGGAATATCGGCTAGAAAAGGAAAACTATTTAGATAAATTAAAATCGCCGTCGTTGAAGAAGAAGAATTAATTAAGGGGAGACAAATTGTGCGTGCGAGCCGTTGCAAAAATATATGTGAATCTTATTCGAATATGAAACATATTCCCAACTAACGTACAACCTATTTTGCTTACATATTGAGAATATAATTAGGTACTCGGCTTTTTTTTGTTTTGGGCT
Organism: Glossina morsitans morsitans; assembly: GCA_001077435.1. NCBI lineage: Eukaryota > Metazoa > Arthropoda > Insecta > Diptera > Glossinidae > Glossina > Glossina morsitans. The sequence continues at coordinate 25,119 of CCAG010002746.1, forward strand.
GCAATTGGCGATTAAAAGTTAATCAGTCCGACTCGGTGATAGGGAGATTTCAAAATTCCTAACACTATTCCCAATCTGGTCCTTTATAACTTAGCACAACTTCTGCTAAGCTGTAAATGGGCAGATGCTGTTTCCATGCCATGTGTACCGTTTCATATGCATTTGCGATTTATTTGTTATATATTAAAACTACGAAGATGTACGTAACAACCGAGATTTTCACTGGCATATAATCGTCATGGTGGTGGGTGTACCCTTACAGATATGCATCTTCAATATTGTTGAAAGTATTCTTACATCGCATAAAATCGTGTTTCTTAGTTTCCAATATCTTAACTTTAAAAATGAAATTTGATGTGTGAATGAACTAAACGTATACTGAAGGAAACTTTTTAAACCTGTAAGAACGCTATTATGTTTCTTAAGTCTTATGTTGGTAAACATGAAAATCGTGGAGGTTAAAATTCGGTCGAATTATTGTAAAATTCATTTGCGATTAAATAGATAAGTAATGTGTTACGTCAAATTTTCACCTGTCCGCTTTCGTTTGTCGAATGTGATGTTTTAAGTACCTTGAACGGCAGTTATTATTCGAGCGTTTTATGAAAAGATAATCAGTTGACTTTTAAAGAAGGTCTTTCGCCGATAAGTTATAATTTTCAATTAAAAGAAAATGCTAACGTGAATTTGTGCCTATACGGTTAATCACCTGAATCTATAGCATTATTTTTATTTGCTTCATTTACCCTGTGCAGGAATAAAGATGCTTATCGCCGTCGAATGAAGAAAAAAAAAAAAAAAAAAACAAAAACTGGTTCAGGAATAGTAGATAGTAAAGGAATTTGCGCACCTTGTTCTTCATATTTAGTGATAGTGTCGGTGGTGGCGGTAAAAAAGGGATATTTCAACGTTTCATAAACATCGAGGGCTCCGTTACACAATTTCAATTGTTAACCGTTTTTAACCTCCTGATACCGGTTCTTTTTTTTTTGTAACATTATTGTTGTTTTGTTTTTTTATTTTTTAATTTTTTTATTTTCTTTTATAGATCATTATACATAGATGCAAGTACATTGCACCGTTTTTACATGCTAATGACACGCCAGCGTGAACTTGACCGTGGCTATCTTACCGCCAGATCTTTAATACAGCGTGTAAGGCAACATTCGTACACATGGTTAAAATAGCGCAAAAATATACAAACGGAGTGAAATTAATATCACTTGTATTTGGTCTACTGTGTGGCATTCACGGCTAAACTGCTGTTTGGCTGCAATTTGTAGTTTCGAAGCGGGAAAACTGAGTAAGTACATATATGCGAGAGTTGTGTAAAATGGTCATTACCACCAGCAGACTTATTAAATTTATTATGCCACTGTGAGAGAGCGGCTTGGCGGCTAATTGTTTTTTTTTTTTTTTTTTTTTTTTTTTTTTTTTCTTTTTTGATAGAACGGTTGAGTGACTAGACCAACAGTGACCAAAGTTACGAAATGAGTTTTGTTGGCTTATTATTTTGCTAGTACCGCAAGACATCGTCGTTTTCTTTTTTTTAAAGCGATAAAATTTCTTTAGTTACGCTTAATGAGCTTCATAAAAAGCCAGACTTGAAAAAATGAATTTTTTCAATATTTATTGCATTTGGGAATCATAGAAACATGTATACGATAAATGCACGCAGCTCTGCTTTGTCATTGCCTGAACATCAAATCGATTGGATAGATTTCTGATTGTTTTTGAAATAGTGATTAAAAAGTCAAAAATTGTATACCTCAAGCTACGTATGTATCGGAATGCTATTTAGAGAAGATCTAAGGAAATTCGGTGTACCCTCTCATGTCTCATAATTCACCGATTCCACTCTTATCACCAATATTTCTTTCAACACATTTTATTTGCTCTATGCACATAGTTTTCTTAACTTTTGTTCTAAGCAAAGTGTTATAATAATATCGTCGGTTGATAAGAGAAATGACGTGAGATAATGAGGTTTTAATCATTATTGTGTCGTAAAGTTCGTTGTTATTACTTATCGATCCAATTTCGTAGATAAAACCAAGTTTCTTTACGTACGAAAGCTTATATTTAAATCAAAATTATGATAGTTTTCCCGAAAATACAGATAAAGCATTCAGTGAGTTTTTTTTTTCGTATTTAGCGAATTTTTACATCCCGAACTTTATTAATTCTTCGATACAAGTGCGTGCGTCTTTGTTATATTGTGATGATAGGTTGACGAAATTTTCCAGTTTGAAACTCCAAGGGCGAACTTTCCTTTCGATAGATGCTTGAAAAATGTAGCATTTGCCAATGTAAAGTTATATTCCCCTAAAGGTGTACTTAGCGAATTGTTCTTGTTATGAATTTCTCTGATCGTTTACTTCACAATCATTGGGTCTCAATATTTTTTAATTCGCCGTAGACAGTCTATTCTTTTTTTTTTTCTTCTTGTCTAGACGAAGGTGAGATTTGTGGTAGCGTGACGGTTAGATTCTAGAGCAGCTTTCAATGGCAGATAGGTCAGCTTTTCATATATTAAAGAGATTGCAAGATGCGCAAGAGAAATACAAGAATTCTGGTCCCATTCCGTACATTTCATTCCATGGGTAACGATAAAAATGTTGATAATTATTTAAATCAACTTTAAATTTCGAAACGCTCTTAAGGTATTACGATATGTGTAATTTGTACGGATATGCATGTTACAAGTGAAATGATCAATTGATCGCGTTATCTTTTTTCGTGCAGTTAAGTTTAAGAGAAACTGTTTTTACTTTTCACAATATCGTCAAAGATATACATATATATATATGTATATGTATAACATTGTTTTTGAGCCACATGGATTCACCGCGTCGCATATATCCATTTTCTCTCTATTGGTTAATAATTCATGAGGACAGCGGTACTTACAGTTCATATTTAAGAAATGCACAAAGCAATTGTTAAATATCAATGAAAGCTTTAAACTAAATTGTTTCTAAAAGAAGATCATCGGCCTAACAATCTATGCACATGCGCATATATACACATACATACATACACACACTTCACAATCCATGCAAACATGCATTTCCTGTGGTCAACGATTTTTTGAACCTCGCATTCAAACCAAATCAAACAATCAATCACACATTTCAAAAAAGAGTTTAGTGATGTGAAAAAAAAAGATTAACTAAACTATTTTGTAGTTTAGTTAGTGTTAAAAGAACAGTAATACTTGGAAATTTTTAAAAGTCGCGTGAACAGTGATATAAAGCACAATCACAATCATCTTGTGTTTTTAGACGATCGTTTTTTATTTTTTGTTTTAAAATCAATCTTATGATGAATCAGTCAGTGTAAGAGTTAAAAAATATATGCAATAGAAAATAAAATAAAATCATTTCAATAACTTTATTATTAAAATTAAAAAATTATATCATATCGACTTTGATCGACCTTTGACCTCTGACCATTCTTCTCATGCTCTCTATATTATCTTATAACAATGATAAGTTTTATGCAAAATTAGTTCATTAAATAAGTGAACAGCTATATGCTATATGGGTAAAATAGAAACCCGTTCTTTGATTAATTTCAAAGACTCGCTACTGCGAAGACGATGTCCACTGCCGATTCAAATCTCAATACGGTAGACCATACGTTATATGGTGGTTATGTATATAGTTATATTTTGACTTCTATCCTCTTTTTTATACTATAAGCTTAAAAATATTGCAAATTGTTTACTTTGAGCTTTCCTTTTGGTTCTAATCGATGCGTTCTTCTCTGCTATGTCACGGTTCTAAGCTTTTAATCTTGAAAGTGTGTGTTACTTAATTCGGCACTAAATAATAAATAAATAAATAAATATTATTTATTGTTAGTCCTGTAAAGTAATAAATTTTCCGTAGCGATTGCCGATGCAGGACGTTATGGAAGAGCGTAATCAAATTTTGTGCGAGCAATCTTTTTCCCCTTACTGTATATACACATGTTGCGTTTGTGCGTGTATGTTTGCGTGTGTGTGTATTTATCGCATATATTTGAGGCACTACAATGGAATACAGAGCTCAAGTGAATTTTTTATAAGATATTCTTTCTCTTCATTCTTGATTTCTTGCTTCGGTTGCTTATTTTTTTATTTTTTATTTATTTATTTATTTTTTTTTGTTTTTTTTGTTTTTTGTAGAATTGTAAATTTCTTAATAGTGTTGACGTTTAGTTGTCAAACGAAGGCGAGGTGAACCAACTGCAAGCAAGGTAAATCCGCCACGCTCAATAGGACAACGCGAGGTTAATGCAAAGTCTTATTGTATTTCATTAAAATATTTTATTTCTTTAATTTTCGTTATAATTTTTGCCGTTGTTGGATGATACGATATGCATATCAGGTACAGTTGAACAGCAAGTTTTTTTTTTTTTTTAAGCCAGAGTGTCGATTTTCTTGTATATCAAAATCTATGAGATAAAAAAACTATATATTTAGTACATAGATGATGACCATCTTAACGTAATCAGAAAGGGGCTTAAGTATATATCGATTATCACTCTCTTGTACTATAGTCGTGCGTTGTTTTGCACTGTATTGTTGCTGGATGGCATTCTTCATAGAAGAACGAATTGTCTTACCAAAATAAATATTAGCTATTATAACTAACTGTTGAATGCGTTATAAGATAATATCGATATTGCGCCTTTTTCCACACAGTGTATGGCTTATTAATACAATCTGCTCTCGCAAAAAGAGCAACCGAATGATTTCAATGACGCTATTTTTAAGTAAAGTTTTTATAATATTGGACAACATATTAGGCGGCATTTCTTCATTTCATCACTTTCACCCAATCTTCCTATTTGTGTATATAGCAGCGAAAGTGTGACATTTTTTTTCTGAATAGTAAAGTCGGATCTATGCATATTACGGTTGCCGTTGAATTGTTGGCATTATTAGAACTCTATTCTAATGAAACACAATTTTTTTGCTTACAACTAACAACGAAAGTGAACGGTATTCTCCTTAAGTGGATATTAATTTTTCCCTATGTAAAACTAATATACACGGGCCCACTTGTGCAAGGATTTTCTTTAATTTAAAAAATTCTTAAATTCAGCGATTCACATGAACTGCCATATTGCCTTAGAATTCCATGCCCTTCTTCAATATTTGTTTTTTTGGAATTAAAGCTACGTCATAATATAATCGGAAGGGTAAACGTCATTTCATCGCGATCAAAAACATGGGATGACTTCAGGATTTCAGAAATTTTGCAAAATTTTTCTCTATAAGTGATGTTCACATTTATCAAATGCATTAATGTATGTATGTATGTAACGCATATAAATAGGCATCGATATTTGAATGAAAACTGTAATAAAAAATTTGTGACCGGATAATTACAGGATGTTATTCCCTATTCACATCATTGTTTAGCATTATTATCCTTGAAATTTTATCATTATTTTTTTTTTTTGTTTTTTATTTCGCCAACTCATGTCCGCAGAAGACATTCTGAACTTCATTACAAGAAGTATATACAAAAATTTTAAGTAAATTTTGACTGTTTCGTGCGTGAAATTCTTCAGCAATTTTTTTTAAAGACTTTAGTGATCGAAGAATTTATTTGAGTTTATGGGAAAGTTTCCGTTAATTGTTATTAGGAATTAAGAAGGTGCTTGAAATAGCTCCGTTATTATTAATTGCAGAGAAGAAGGGCTTAGAATTCCATTACGTTATCAGGAGAGAATGGTATTTACCGAAATTAAGTTGAAACACGCAAACCGAAAATAAGAAAGACGGCTGGCAAAGTCGTAAGGTAATGAAATCGATTTAAGTTCTGGCGAAGAGTTCACATCACACACACATCACAGTTGATGTCTATTGGTTTGGACAGACATGCGGAAAGGAAATTTGGTCGAAAAATTTGAATATACGCACACGTTTTTTATTTGCCAGAGCGCTTATGTAATTGACGACGTATATACCTGATAAAGGATGTTACGGAATGATGAGACGAAAACTAACAGAGTTGGATGCATTCAGAAAAACACTTGGCATAGAGCAGAGTGTATCAGACGAGTAAGACGTTTTAAGTCTATAATTTCTATTCTCATCTCAAACCGATTTCAAAAAGGAAAAATCGATTCATTTATATTTCAATCTATTTTCTTGTCCCGTTATCAAAGTTGTACATTGTGGCGTAAGTGATCTAGTCTAGTAGATGCTCAGGGGCGTATCCGATACGCAAGCAGCAAATGTATGGTAAGCTAAACAAGTAAATGCTTATCAATGGAAAGCGTTATTTTTCAAAAGAAATATCCTCAAAACATTTAGCTTTCGAATGTATTGACTACCTCTTTGGCCATTGACTACTGGTGTCGAAACTAGTTGTGCTTTTGGAGACACATAATGTCGAACTATATTAAAAGAGGGCGGCAGGATGATGCGTTCAAAATATGAATTGCTTTTGTTGATTTCTCCGAATTTCTTCCGTCACGGTGTCTTTCTGGACACGGCTCTTCGGGAATGTTCGACTATTTTGAGGCATACACGCATAAGCATAGCATTCATTATATGAAGCGATATTGTAAAAAAGTTCAAAAGTCAGTTACGGGAAAATCAAGGGCCCACGGTTCTTTCTAGCGCTTGGTTGTTAGTGCATATCTAACTGAAAATCGTTTGTAATCACATTTACATCTAAGAAAGCTTAGAGCCTACGACAACATCGATATTTCTATACGATATTTCTATATCAGTTTGTTCGACTTGCTTGAAATTGCACTCGGGAGCAGATGCCGATATCAATTCATTAAATTAAATTGACTTTGTTTGAGATCTAATCAGTTTTGTTCAAATTTCGCGAGAATTAATTCGATTTTTAGCAGAAATTAAATGTTCATTTTAACGAGCCGCATGCGGATGGAAACCGCAAATCCCGTAAACGTCAAAAATATTAGATTTTAATTGCGTGTTTAAAGTCTAGGATTGACTAAAATGCCCTTTATATCTGGTTGAAATAAATACATTATAAAGTGTTGTACAGTTTTCGTTTGCCTCAGGAAACCCCATTAACCATCAATTGGTTATTTACAACTAAATTATTATATCATTGGAATCATGTGTTTATATATTATAGAATTTATAAAATTTATTAAAATAAAAAAAGAGCTAAAGAATTTAAAGTGCAATAGTCCAGAATGCGAAAATTGAAAAATGAAGAAAATTGAAAATAAAGTAAAAAGGTATTGAAAAAATAAAAGTAAAAGTGAATAAGTGAATGAATAAATTTATGTTAGTAAATACTTGAGTATTCGAGTAAATGAAATTATTAGTTCAGAGAATATAATTGCAATATGGAGAAGCGTGATAAGGCAAAACAATAAGAAATTTATATAAAAACTTGTAAATATCGCAAATAAATGCAACAAAAATATAAAAAGACAAAAAAAAACAACAGTGAAAGGAATACTAATCGCAAAGAGAAGAAATTATTATTTTTAGAAAAAAGATTTTTTCTTTTGTTGTATATGCGTATATATATTAGAGTTAAGTGTAAAAATTAAACAAAAAAATTGTCTTTTGAATTAAATTTCTTTTTTTATTTATCTTTTCGAGTTCTGAAAAAATATAATTTTTAGGGTTATATTCATTATTTGTAAAGTTCTTTGAAATAATATTTATAGCATGCAACTCTGATTTGTATAATCAATTTTGACGTCAAGAAACGCAATGAAACGCACTAAAACGCCTGCAATCATAGAAAAACCAAGTTTGTGATAAAGAAATTGACGCCAAATGCCATATATCATAAACGCGAAAGCAACACAAAATTTCGAAATATGCCGTTTTTACTCTTCAATGACTCTTTTGTCTTTTTCCCCAATTCATTGGAAATGCAACAAATGCTCTTTGTTGGTTTGAAAAGTAGGCGTTTACTAGTCATTGGCTTTCCAGTGAGTACGACTGCTTAATTTAAAAGTTGTTCGCAAATTAACTGGAACGAGAAGCACAACTATTGTGCAAGCTGTCAGCTTAAGCTTGCTGCTGCTAGAGCGAGCACAAACTTACTTACTTACTTGATGTAAGTATGTTATGATGGCTTTTACCTATTTTCGTTATAAAGCGCCGAATCATTGAAGCTCTTAAAAAAGAGAGATGGCTATAAAACAAAATGGCTGCTGTCAGATGCCGGTTGACAATAGATGGCATTACTAGTTTTAGAAATGTCTTGGGGCAAAACGTATGAAAAATTCGTAATATATGTTTAATTTTGTCGTGATAAAATTGTGCGGTGTTTGAAAGGAATAGAGGGCAGTTGCTTGCTTGGCTCGTTATGGTTCGCTTTTGCCATTTTGGCAAGAAGACGACCTATTTTTCGGGATAATGTGAATCTGTGCGAATGCAAAGCTCTATTTGGTTTATTTTTGTTATTCGTGATAACGGTTCCTTTCTTCCCTTTCCTTGTTATCCAATAAATAAAAAAGAAAGGAAAACAAAATTTTTATTTCTTTTAGTTTTTTACCGGATTTTTTGTTTCTGCATTGCTTTTTTGCATTGTTGAGCAACAATTGCTATTGTTGTTATTGCTGTTTGTGTCGTTGTTGTTGCTGCTGCTGCTGCTGCTGCTGCTGGTTTTCACCTGAATGAATTACTTTTTTTTTCTTAAGACTTGCAAGCAATGCTTGCATAGCGTGCATGTCCTGTAAGCATTCATTTGCCAGCCCGCTTTCCGAGTTCTGCCAGGAGGATTTACGTATGTATGCCTTTGTATATATATTTGACTTTTGTTTATTTCCTACTCGTGTTATCTCTATGTGTACATATATATTTTTATTGTGACTGCGTATTGTGCAGGTTTGGACGGTGCATTGTTTATGTCTTTTGTCCGCCTGGGGCGTTTTAATATCCATGATTGTCGTGCATATAATTCCTTGAGTCTGTGTCGCGGCCGATGCCAGTGTGTGTGTGTGTGTATGTGTGTGTGTGAGCGTTTCTCTTTTTTTCTGTTTATTTTTCGTTGTACGAAATATACGTTTGCATAGTTTTTCAATTTGGTACTATTACGGCTGTTGCCGCTACTATCTTTTGCTTATATTCCTGATTATAAGGTGCTCGATTAGTGCGGATAACTCATAATCATTTGGTTCACGGAAGCCACTGACCATAACAACATGTCGTTCTTTCATACGGAAAGAAAACACTATATAAGCCGACAAAAATCATTCTGCCGCCAAAAATGAAAAAACAAGACACAATTAACTACAGGTGTAATTTTAAATTTAATTGTTTTCGTTTCATTTTCTCTTTGCTTTACATATTTATTTCTTTTTTCTTATTTATTGTTGAAATGCATGGTATTCAGTTGAAAATTACAAGTGAATACAAGTGAAGTTGCAGAAACTTATTTGTTTTTTTCGTCTTTAGAAGTACGTAGGTGAGAATGTTTTCGTCTCTGAAAGCAAATACTAGCGTGCATGACACAAGAAAAGTTTTTCTGTGTTTGCATTGAAGTGCAATAGGTTATTGAATAAATTAACGAATTTCACTTCATAATGTATTAGCACTAAAGAGAATGTGTCGACCTGTAAATTTACTTAAATAATCTAAAGCTTTGTATGCCGCGGAGAATTGAAAATTTTAGGTAAATATTCCCTTTTGCAGTGTTTTACATGTTCGTCGTTACGTTTTAAGGTCAAACAAGTCAAACATTTTCGGCTAACATCGAGCACCGATACTTAAATAAATGGTCAATTAGGGAGCAATGAGATACGGTCTGTCCATGTTAGCAAATTAAACGATATTTAATATGATGTCTTCTGTGTTTCTTTTTGTTTTGAAATGATTAACGCAAAAATTTTTCCTTGTTTTTACATCGAAGACACTCTTGCAATGATAGCTAACGGCAGCTAAAAGATTTTACATCAGATTTTACGCTCATCTAAAAGATCTCGGCAGTTGAGATACAAAGCGAAAAAAATGAAGATCATTCATCCGTTACGTCCTTCTTGTTTAAAAAGAAAAAATTAATTTTCATTTATTTGTATGACACAACTGGTAACGTACCGTGCTATGTAAGCGAAAGCATACCATTCGAAGATTATTTTTGTTAATATTATAAATATCTCCAATATAAAAAGAAGTATATGAAATGTCCATATCGTAGCATACTGAAACGCACATTTAACTTAATTTATTTAAGAAAATAATGTAAAAAATAAAAACATACTTTTAATTACAATTTTAATGCCATTAAAAGTATGTAACCTTCAGCAGATACGAATTTATACATTTATCAATCAACCTCTATTATCCGACTTAATACTTTTTAAGACTCATTAAATTGTCCGAACTTACAAAGTATATCTTTAATAATTGTAGACGAGAGGTGAACTTTTTAGTTCACGATGGGTAAAAAGACTATTTTGTTAAACCACATTCTACTTCTTATATAAAGTTCTATCAAATCCACTATTCACTGCGAAGGGGAGTATGTATAACTTATCAGGCCGCCGATGAATATTTTTCGGAAAGTCAGTACATTCTCTGCCTTGATCATAGTCAATGAACAATATCGCCCAAAAAGCGTTTTCTATTTCTGCTCTGGAACGTGTCCAAGGTGCTATTTTTGTTATCCTGTTAAGAATTAAAAAAGAATTATTTAAGCTGATGAAGCCAATTCTATATAATTGGCGTTGGAACGGAATGCCAGATTCTAATTAATTTACGTTGGACAGTATGCCAACATTAAAAGTAAGGTCCTTTTTTTTTTTTTTTGTTCACTTACCATACTCTTGCATTTTGGATCCTAGTTGTTGGATTAGATAATCGCAACCCGCCTGAGGATCTCAACTAACAACTCAATGGTCGTGGGTTCAAATCTCAAATGCGATCGAATTTTTAATAATGCCGATAGCCTGAGATGCTAGTTCTTTAAGTCTTTAGTCTTTGAATTTAATTCTCTCGCCAAATGAATTATAATGATAATAATAATAATAATAATAATAATAATAATAATAATAATAATAATAATAATAATAATAATAGATAATCGCAGTTTTCTCAAGCAAGCTGTCTAATGGCTTCCAGGCTTTAATTGCTTCTTTAACTAATCCAACACAAAAAAAAAACATACAAGGATTTTAAAGTAATTGCTTTTACAGACGTCAAAAAAAAAGAAAAACAAAATCAAAGTGCAATATGAAACAAAAAAAAAAAAAGAGAAGAAACTTTAAGCCACCATCACAGCTCATACATAATCGCTGTACTTTATACTGTTTCAAATTGAATACATTATTGAAAGCTGACCACTATGAAAGTTACCCTCGACTTGGGACGAATCCAGAGTTCACCCAACTCAATAATTGCAACGCTGCTTCGGATACTTACATTGACCTTTAGTTGCCTCGGGCCATTATCGGATTAGGATTTAGTGATATTTACACCAAATTGTTGCATGAATATCTGATATATTTTGCATGTAGTCCGCAATGATACTGAAGAATTTCCATTGTTTTACTCTTAGTTCAGCGTTTAACTACTAAAGGATGTGGTTAGATTCAAATTGTTTTATTATCATTATTAGCCATAAACTGAGAATCCATAACTCAAGTTTCACTTTTTAAAACATTTTCTTCGAGCATGAAATTTCAGTGAAAAACAAATGGACTTACAGACCGGCATAGATCAATCTTATCCTAGTCAAGCAGATATACTTTGGTACATTTCTAAGTAGAAAAGTAAATCTAATGAATGTGAATAGTAAGAAAGTCAAGTTCGCTGTTCACGATGGGACTGCAACAAGCACTTTACGGCGCACGTAGATTTATTAATATTCGTTTGAAAGCGATTCTTGTCTAAATACGGAAAAAGTCAATAAATAAATAAAATAGTTTTATATATATATATATATATATATCGCTGGGCAAACTTAGGTATTCGAAACTTTTCGATTTACATTTTTCAAAAGCTTAAGTTTTTCAGTGGAGTTGCCAAAATTAAGCATACATAATTAAGAATAAAATTAAGGGTTACACTGTTGTATATTCTGTATAGTAAGCAGGGAGACCGACAGACAAGCAGATGCCTAAGAAAAAATTAGGCCTACAGATGGGTATGATTACTGACACGTCCAAAGCGGTTTAAGATTTCCGACACGGATTTCTATGTCAATTTTCTATCTAATATAACGACGGAATTTAAGAGCATATTAAATTCTTTATGAAAAAAGTTACATTGTGAGAACTACTTTTTAATAAAATTATCCAACTGTCATATTTCGTTACCAACAAAGAGCTTAACTTAGCATATTCTGAACTTATACGCTTTGCGAGTTCAATAAAAAAAATAAATAAATAAAAAAAAAAAACAAAAAAAAAAGGAAAACAGAAAAAGCTAAACAAAAAGAAAAGCCAAACAGTACAACTGAAGTGAACCATATAGTCGAGAACACAATATACAACCAAACAGAATGGAAATAATAAAAAAAAAAAAAAAAAAAATACAAAAACAAAAAATAAACCTTTAGTTTGACTTTGGGGCATGAATATGCATATAGTCTACATTTTAAAGCGTAAAACATAAAAATAAAATAACACCAACAATAACAACAATGAAAAAAAAAACAAACGACGCACATATTAACAAACATATAAAGTAGAAAACGGAGAAGGCAAAAAAAAAAAAAAAGAAAAAAGGAATGAAACAAAATAATTTTAATACAACAAATATAACAAACGACAACAATGGCAAAAGACATTAAAGCCAGAGCAGAGCGACAGAAATATTTCATATAAAACGATGCGAAATCTTACACATACAGATGAAAACAAAGCGATAAAGGCATGAACATAAAATCAGAAAATATTACAAAAAGTAATAGAAATCCGAAAAAAACATTTTTCTTCTCAAAAATACTCAAAGACTTTAAGAATAGTGTTTGCGAAAACATATTTAGGAAATATAAACAAATTTAAGCATTACACTCTATACATTGATAGAATTATGCATACACGAACATTTACATATAAATAAATACATATATGTGTATATGTATCTGCGTACGTATAAAAGTATTTTTATATACGTAGTATATGGGTGTATGAAAGGATTTGTATTTGTAATCGTAATTGTGTCTGTTATGCGGTGATGATGATATTGCTGATGATGTTGATGAAGACGACAGTAATTTAAACATTGTTACATTAATGAAAGCTTTGCTCTTCATTTTTGGATGATGTTGGTCGTTTGTTCATCGGACGACATAAATGCGCACACAAACACACGCATACATGTATTTATTTATTTATATATATATGTATGTGCGTGTGTGTGTGTGTGTGTGTGTGTGTGTGTGTGTGTGTGTGTGTGTGTGTGTGTGTGTGTGTGTGTGTGTGTGTGTGTGTGTGTGTGTGTGTGTGTGTGTGTGTTTGTGTGTGTGTGTGCGTATGTGTGTCTGTGCATATTCATGATTGTGTTCACATATATACAGAGCATCCTATGTGTGGATTCTGAAAACAACGCAATGATTTTTTCACTAAACCTAATGGACACAAACCAGACTACTTATTTCAAGAGACAAATGATATCATATCTACATAAGGCATGTATTGAAAGTACATATGTATATACATTCGCACTTGTACTATGCCGCATATGTTTTGCTATTTTGTCATAAAAGGCTGTCTGTTTATTTGCTTGTGAGTATGCGTGTGCATCTATGCCTGCCTTTGTATGTTTACTGTCTGTCATTTTGCTTTTGAATGGTTCACGCAAAAAAAAGAGAGTTTGTGTAACGAAATTTGCATAATTTTACTGTGAGTTTTACGTACAAACGGACATTGAAAACGTATTTTTGTTCATTTACCAAAGTTTTCTAAAATCAGCCGCTCATACATACTCACATACACGACACAAATATGTATAACTTGTTGTTGATCTATTGAGTATGCAAATATATATACATACCTAAGTGAATACGCACGCCTGCGATGGGAGCCATCGGTTCCATAACCTCTTAAAGTATCACCGCACAATCATAGATT
>CCAG010002748.1:0-19185 GCA_001077435.1 Glossina morsitans morsitans
TATATATATATATATATATATATATATATATATATATTTATATATGTATATATAGACACTGAACCAATTTGAAGTTGATTTGCGTCGACAATTCAGCATTTATGCAAATTTACACATACTTACATATTATATAACTCTGAATTTGTACAAAGAGCTTTAACAGGGTTGCACAAACGCAAATATACGCACAAACAAGTGTATACATATAGATATATATATATATATATATAATACAAGCATAGAAGAAGTATGCATCCATACAGTGCATAAAACATTATTACGCACACACGCTCTTAAGCAGCTTGAGAGTAAAAACGTGGTGTAAGTGCGGTTTTGTAAACATATTTTTACTGTGAGCCACTACCATCCTCAAAGGCAGCAATCTATATAGTGCATAGCGAATTTAGATTCATAGACGTTGCTGCCGAAAAGGAAATAGAGAATCGAATGCAACCTCTTAGCCTTAAGCCATGTTTCTTTAAGACCAAAAATGCAGTGTAGGCACAATCTCCGAATTTCATTTAGAATATCCACTACAATCTCAAGCTCTTATTATCTTATATTATGGCCGGACTGAGGTCAATAATCAGTTAATTGGCTCATTAAAAATATTGAATTCTTGTTCCGACGTCTTGTTAGCGCATCGACCCTTGTATCCTTCGGCTGTTTTATGTTAACTACGTCTTTCTTTGGATCGATTCAACCTGTTACTCTTTTAGCATGCATGTATTAATGAGATCGTCGAATAAAATATATGCATTGTTGTACATCCAGTATTGGGTGTAAAACTTGACTTCTTTCGTGTTTACCTGAATGTATGAATTTTATTGTTTATTATTTATAATCGTTCATCCTCAAACTACGAATGTCCACATTGTAAGCAGCATTAAGCTTGTGATATTATGTTTTTTTTTTTATATGGGAACAAACTTGTTTAGGTTTTTTAGAAATGCGCGTTAGAATATAAATATTATTGAACCGAAACTCTACTTAAACAATGAAAAACACTATGGTGGGTTAAGGCCTACTGTTAAATACCCCACACAATCCTACAGTCATTCGATTTACAATGGACCCTTAGACTATAACGTCATCGATATACCAAATTCCATTAAAATTTCTCAAAAAATTGCGGCCTGTAAGTTGGAGACGAGAAAGCAAAATGGACCGTCGGACCGACGGACAGACAAGCTTATATCGATTTAGATATTAATTCTGAATCGATCGGTATGATAATAGATGGACATATTTCAAGTTCTTCTGGCTGTTGCATGCATCCGAACAAACTTCGTATATCCTTGTACCTTGTAAAAGGGTATAACATTTTGAGATAATAATTTTTTTTTGGGCTAATAGATGCGTTAAATGAAGTTTTTTCTTCGCTACGAAAAGGTCAGTTGTGCCGAATTAATGCCTGCAAGAAAGTTTTATCCTAACTTCTTACATGATGACTTCTAACTTCTCTAATACACCAAAGGAGTTCTTCAAAAAGCATTTCTGATACTACGTAACGAAGCTATGTTAATGTGCAGCTTCATCGAGACGACCTGTCAATGGCTGAAAGCAATTTGAAAGGTGTCGGACCTTCTGCCAAGAGATAGGAAATTCACGATTAAGTATTTGATAATAATCCTCAACTCGGCTATAAAGTTTACTATTTTCTTATCTGTCTCTCTATCATTTCGTGACACAAAGGATGAAAATGGCACGATTCTCTGTTTGACAAATGCAGCAAAGGCGCCAAAGCTCTACCAAAAAATTTTCGTGGAACGAGAAATAGGAAGGATACTGACGAAAATTGAACATTTTTATGCAAATATTCGCAAGTTCCACAAAATTGGTTATTTATATTACTAGAAGTGAATAACTTTCTCCAATAGTACCAGTCCCTTAATATAATATATTCTTTTAATCAATTGTTCCAAGGAAACGCGTTTCTTATCTAGGCTTTAGTATTAAGGTCTATATTTCTTATTTTTTAGGAGTTAAATGAGGTGGAACATACATTCAGTAACAAGAGTGAGAGATGGATCAGAAGAAGCCTTGGATATTCCATTCTCAAAAGTTTAACATATCAGGCAATGGGGCTCTCGAGTAAACTTGCCCATTTTTACTATTTTAGTAGACGTTTAGTAGAGGTTACTATTTAGTAGAGGTTTTAGTACATTAGAACAGACTCTTCCTACTTGTATGTAGTCCTTTGCCGTTACGCAATGACAGTTTACTTATTGTTTTTATTGAGGAAAGACGTGATGCTCGTCCGACACACGGCGATGACTCTTTGCTTCCATCTTAACCGTAACCGATATTAGTTGTGACCAAATTTTCATCCAAAGTCGCCACGGGCGAAAAACAATCCTTAGTACTTGACTTCAAAGCGTATCAGCAAGAAATCGTTTTGTGCAAAGAATTGGCTGCAACTGACTCTGAATGGAATGAAGTTATATATCTTTCACTTTGATATTGTCATCTTTTTTCTGCGATGATGCCTATACCGCTTTTGTGTTTAGCCCCTTCTTCTTTTTTTAATTGGAGCCGTCACTGGTGCATTGGCATAATTTACACCTTGTCATTACAAGAACTTTACAAAAACCTTCTATCTGGTGGGAGACAATAGTCTCTCCGTGCTTTCGTGCCTGTGAATTATTGCACCGTGGCTGGCAGCAAGGAGTAAAAAAGGAAAATCTCAGTTTTGAATGTTAGTTTTTTCAACAATGATTTTAAAGTTTTTGATCTTAGTTTTTTTAAAGCTTAGCAGAAGAAAACAACAGGTGAAAGTTTGCAGAAGATAAACTTTTCATAAGAAACTATTTTAAAGCGATTTGTAAAAGAAAGCTGAAAGAGAGATGGATAGAGGTAGCGAGAGAGAGAGAGAGAGAGAGAGAGAGAGAGAGAGAGAGAAAGAGAGGGAGATGGAGAGAAAGGAATAAAAGGTTTGAAAAAGTATGAAAGAGAAATCAGTCAGACGACTGTAATCGCAAAACATAATATCATAAATGCTTTGGTTACTTTGTGAGGAAATTTACGTGAAAAGTTGCAATAAAAAAGAAAAAACATTTTAAAATTCATTTTCACACGCTCTCACATGCATGTACACTTTGAATGAAATGAAATAGTTGCTCTGCAACAGTCAGTAAAATACCACAAATTCCATAACATTTCTGTTGTTATCAATGGTTGAGATTGAAATTCAATTTAATTTTTAATTTTGTAACAGAAAAAAAAAATAAAATAATAAATAAATAAAGGAGAAGACAAAAACAAACCTATCAGAGAGTAAACTATATGTAGATACAAAAACATGGACACAATCTACAGGATGTTGCTTTTTTCATATTGTAACCTGGCATTAGATGTACGTTTGGATGTGAGCACGCATCAGAAAAGGAAACTCTACTGTGCGACTAAGCTACACATAGACACACCGATCGGATGGATATCGCAACGATGCAATCACACATATTTCGATACTAATGTGTATTTGTGTGTGTGTATGCGTGTGCGTCTAGCTGTAGGTTGCTGACCACATTTTGCATATGGCATAATAAAATGGTCGATAGCTCTTTATGGTATTTTTTGTTGTTGTTCCAAGTCTCAGTTTCTTTACTCTCTTTTGCCGTATTTGTGCTCGCACACTACCGTTATGCTGATTTTCTGTTACTGATGCCCTTCCGGCATAAAATACAATCGCACGGACACACTCTCACACATGCACAATCATAACCACAAATGTATTAAATAATACGTGCATCTATGAATATTTAAACGTTTATATATATATATATATACATTTATATATAACATACATATGTATATATATATATACATTTGTATACTTATTTATATAGACTTATATATAAATATGTGCTTGCGTATGCGTATATATTTAAATATCTGTGTTTCATGGTATTCATATCAATTCATCATAAAATGAGATTTATGACAAAAACAAAAGCTTATCACAGACAATATTTATGTATGTATATGAGTTTGCAATTGTTGTTGTTACTACGTTGCTGTTGGGGATTTCAGTGGGTTTGTTATATTCATTTGCGCGTGTATGTGGGTACTTGTTTGTTTGTACTGTTGCATGCCTGTATGATACAATTTTATTTGTCCGTTGTTAAGTTTATTTATAAAGCTATTTTTTGTACTGTACGCACAGTGTTTCGAATGCAATTAAATTTTATAAATAAAAAAACGAGACCTCTTTCTCGGTCGAAAAGTTTAGAAAGTTGCTTCTTAAAATTATTGTTTTTTTATGCTAGTTGTCAACTGATCATCCAACAACATTCGGATCTTATAATTGATAAAGTGCTTTACTAAGTATTATAACCAAATGGCATTTAACTCTTTATATAAAAATTGGAAGAATTGAACCAATAATCTAAGCATCAAACCACATTACACTACTCTTGCGCGCTTAACAATTTGAACAAAACATACGGACTATTGTATTGATCAAGAATTGCATTAATTTTACGATATATGTAATGCATATTTTATATGTTAATGTTACATACGGAATCAGGAAATCGATATGGCACTATATTCATTTCCAGAGTTGTTAAAAAATGTTCTCGATCACATCCATGAATTGTTTTGACCTAATTGCAACGATATTTTGATCATCTCGAAAGCTTCTCTTTAAACGGAATATAAGATGGACTCAGCTCACAATTATCCAATGATCGATTACCCATCTAAATAGAAAACTTCTGACAGTTTCTTATCGATTAAAATGTTGTGACGAGAGCACATGCTTATCGTAAGCATAAGGAAACATTTACCGAACAAGCGGGATTAATTCACATCTTTTCCTCGTAGGGTATAGAGTAAGGTTGTGGTTTTTTCTTTCTTTTTAATGTAGCTAATCACTCAAGGAGTTTCGCCTATTCGTGCGACACGGAAAAAGGGACACGGAGATCGTGGCCATAGCTTGGTGGGTATATGCCCGAATGTGGTGAGTGATATGCATTTACGTATTGAGCCCTCACTATACCTACAACCAAGGTATAATCTACCGCACTTGAAAAAATGATATTTACCTATTCGGCTACTCGTGCGGTTGATTATGACACCGTTTCTCCTTCCGTCTATTCGTTCATGCTTTACCTATCCATGGTTTGAAAATTCACGTGATCTACAAGCAACTACGCCCATAGTATATAGAAAGGTATGATGTAGCTCACGGTCGTTAGAAAAATGTTTACAAGTTTTTGGAAAGGAAGTCCTAAAGGGAAATGTAAAAATAAAAAGGAACTGATCAGTAACACATACACTTTTTTCGATCTTTAAGGCGTATGTTTCAAAACTACATACGGGATGACAACATTAGTGGGTGGTGAGCGTAATAATTCTGAATAGAAAATTTTTTTTTTTTTTTGTGGTTGGAGGCTAATCGTGCGATGGGTTCTACACATGTAGCCATGGCGCCAGTCAAGGAATGTTAAAGATAAAGAGGACCGGGAGAGGGGAGTAATGTTTTTCTACGTTCTATTTCAAAGCGTTCAGATCTTGAACAGAGGGACATGCCACTGCAGCTAAAGAGCAATAGCTTTAGTGTATCACGCGGTATTCGGGCGATTCGAGGATGAGTGGATGAAAACTGTGATAAAGCCTAGCATTCCTATTAACGGGCTTATTTGCTGCACAGGTCCCTTCCGTCTTTGCGTGGTCCTATAAGTACTGTGAAGACCTGCACATAAGCAGAACGAAACCAAATTTACATCGATATTCAAGATGCCGAGAATGCTGGACATACTTTTGTCATTGACGAACCACTTCCCTGTACAAATTCGAGGATTTCTAGACTTAGCCTGGGAACTCCTGCTCATATATCATCTTGAAACTCTAAAATGGCTTGTAGAGAATATAACAGTTGTTGTCCTATAGGGAATGTTACGTGTTTTCATGTCTTTTGTTCAGCAATTATTTTCGGCCATCATTTTGAAAATACATTTTCGTCTATTTCCATATCTGGGAACAATTTTATAACTTGCTTAGAATATCCGAATGAACTGACAAGACATTAGTCCTAAGACCTAAATGAACAAGGAATATTTTCTCCCAAAACACTGTACATTTCCATACGATTCGGATATTTGAGTATGTACTTAAATATATGTGAGTTGAAGTAATTTAAATAAAAATATTTGATTTAAAAAATGCTAACGAAATAAATTTATAAACATACATATGTATGTATTCAACTATTGGAAAAATAAGAGAATTCTAAAGCAAGGTCCTTAAGAGCTTGGAGCCCCAACGACGGTTGAAAGTATGCGAACATTAGTATGCTATTCGTTGTTTGTAAAAATACAGCAGTTAAAGATATTTTCAGCTATTCTACCCAAGTTTATTCGTGGCCGACTCTTTGATCGCTCATGTTACCTCTCTTCCCAATCTCAATAACGCAATAATTGTCATGGGATACTATAACATATACACTTCTCGGATATTTTCAGAGCTTGCCATTAAATATCAATTTGATCTGTTTAAAGTAGGTCTCGTCTCACTTAAAAAAGTAATGCAAAATATTCGAAAAAAAAAATTGTAGATTTAAGAACGCGTTCGCCCTACAGCTGACAACTATCGATGATCAACAAATGGGATACGCATCCGACTTACTTAAATATGGGTTTAGTTGATCTACTGACATACCTGCAATTAAAATAAAAAGAAATCAAGCCAATTTTAATGTACCCAGGGCGGGTAATAAGGAATCGCTTGGAAAGGAATGTGGTTTCTGTTGTACGCTTTAAATTTCTTAAGTTCCTGTGCCTTACCGGTGTGCTGTCGTTAATAACGTTTGATACGTGTTTTTATTAATTTTATATGAAACTAATTGTCATACATACAAAGCATAAATATGTACATATGTATATGCATACGTACATACTCATGGATATATATACAAAAATAATTTCATTTGTTTGTTTGTTTGTCTGTTTCATTTCATTGCATATACGTGAATATGGCTGATTGTATTGCCATCTACAAAATGGATGACTAACTACGTTTTTGAATAAAAAAAGAAAAGAAATAATCAACAGGAATATCTCTGAAATAACGCGCGTGCGTTGAGTCCTGTTGCCGGGGCAACTCTGTCTGAATTTGTTACGCAGTTTATGTGGCTTATGGATCCCCGACTGCCTCCAAAAATTTTCTGTTCACTCCAGCATTAATAAAATACAGATATTTTTGTAAATGTTTTCGCTGTTACCATCGTTGTTGTTCTTGTTGTCGTATGTGATGGTTTCATTCTCACTAATTGGGGAGTGAAAGTTCTACACTTTTCAGCATTGTTTCTCTTTCTGTATGTTACAAGATATACAGTAAATGTAAAGCACTTGGAAAACAAATACTACAAATAAACTTATATACGCAAATTGTATATATATATATATATATTTACATATATCATGTAATATTAAAGGATACCATTTTGTTGTTGTTTCTTGTATTGACCAACCAACCAACCACCCCCATAACGTTGTTGCAGGTTGTTACTGTTATTTATTTATTTATTTTTTTTTTTTATTATACATATATGCATAAATGTATGTATGTTATATATATGTTATATATATATTTATATATGTATTTACTCGCTCTGTAGATTTATCTTACTGATTACCATTTTATTATAAGTAATATTCAATTCATTTTTGTCAGGCAAATAACAAATAAAAATTATAGGTAAAAACAATCACAGTATAGTTTATGTACTTGATATGCGTGTGGGTATGTATATACGGTTGTACATGTATTTACGTGTATGTAAGTTTGTACGTTTTTGCGTATATACTATTAAATTTATTATATAGTATGTAAAAATAAATCATATTCAGCTATACATGTATCCAAATTTACAAGCATACGCACGCATGCAAACAGACACACACACACACGCACACAAATAAAGAGGGAGAGAGAGAGAGAGAGAGAGTGAGAGAAATAGAGAGAGAGAGAGAGAGAAAGAGAAAGAGCGATAGCTAGAGAGAGAGAGAGAGAGAGAGAGAGAGAGACATGTATAAATATATACTATACTAACATATCTGTATATACATATACCATATATACGTATATATATACATAAATTTTTCCGCCATCGATACATGCAGTGTAGTGTATATACATTATACACCGTGCTTAGTGAATGTAAATGTTCTGGTTTCTGTATGCCCATTAACCTCATGAGAGAAATTCTTCTAAGTATGTATGTTTTTGTTTGTATAGCTTCATTCATATACATTGATTATACATTAAATTAATAATAAATAATTTAAAGTGATTTTACGTGTTCGTACGTATACTATTATATATGCAAGCATGGTCCTGTGCGTGTGCTTAGAACATAGTTCATATTGTGTTTCCTAATTCTCTTTATTTTAAAGTTTTCATTAACCTTGATTTTCTTTAGGACCATTGCTTTGCTACCAATTATTGTTAAACAAAAATAGTTATTATTTATTTCTAAGAAGTCAGTGTAAAATAAAATAAAATAGTTTATGCTTAATTTTTTTTGTAAGACTTATTTAATATTAAACTATATAAGTAAATTTAAAATTTAATAAAAAATTTAATACACAATGTTAAAAAAAAATAAAATTAAAAAACCTGTAAGTTACTCGATTGTTACAAATTTCATCAAGAGCTGCGTAGAAATGAAGCTCATATTCATATTCGCATTCATATTCAAAAGAATACGAATATGAGGATAGACAGTTTCGAAACAAACTGAGACGTTCATCATTCGTCATTAAATTTTTCAATGAAAATTGAATTTCATTGCGTTTATGCATTTCGATTATTTCAAATCTCGAAAATATTTCAGAGATAACAAGTAAAAAGATTACACTAAGCAATGCAGATCGCTTCGCTTAATATAATTATTCAAATAAGTGGAATTCAAAATAGGGTAAGAAAAGTGGTTGGAAAAGTGCTCCGATATGAGGCATTTTCAATAGTGCTCCTCCTTAGACCAAACGGATCGATGTATCTAACTTCACCAAAATATCTCAAAAAAATTGCAGCACTTCGGTTGAAAAAGAGAAGACAAGATGGACGGACGAAGAGACAAATTTAGAACGATTCAGGAAGTGTGTCGGAACCGATCGGTATAATAAAAGGTGGACACACTTCTAGTCTTTCTGAGAGTTGTACACATCCACACAAACTTAATCAACACCTTTTTTCTTATACATTTACAAGATTATCCCTAAACATAACCCTAAGAATATGGTATTTTTATTGAAAGTGGAGCGCTACAGATAGTAGAAAGTGTTTTCATTGTTGAGCAATATTTTACAGGTAATGAAGGCTTGGCAGCTAAAGTCCAAATCAAATCGTCTTCAGTGATATCATCTTGAAAAAGTGAACGGAACCGTAACGTATCATTGTTTGGTGTATATTTTGGGCTGGAGCAATTATTGGGCTACCTATCTTTGAGAGTGTGTTCAACAAGATCCTGCCAGATGTCATACAGCATGAGAAACAATTAAGTTGCTGCACTAGTCATTTTTTGTTTGTAAAGTTTCCCGTTTTGATAACCAAAATTGGGTGTTCAGAACGTGAAAATTCACGCAGTTGGACTCTTGCGTTTGGGGTTTTTTGCAGTCTAAGTTTTACACTATCGGCTCTCCGACCATCTATGTTTCCAAGGAGAAAAATGAATGCCCTATCAGTGAAATCAATAAAATTCAGAAAACGCCCAAAGAATACTTTATTAAAAGTGTATGTATGTGCCACCAAAGCTTTGGAAGCAATTTAGCCGATATAGTGCTCCTTACACACCCCTGTACTTTACACATAAAAATTGATAAAATATTTACAATTTTAATTATTGTATAAACCCATGTTGTTTTTATCAAAATTACTTCTGGCCCGAATCTTGTAAGAACTTGTGTTTTATTCAAGCTTTCTAACACTAGCAAATATGCGTTCTCGACCTCTTCATGTTGACTAATTGGGAAAAATGCGAAATTCGATGCTTGCGCCCCTGAATTTATAAACAAATGAACTTTGACTTTTTTCAAAACAAACGTCATATACCAAATATAGGAGGAGCAAATAAGGAAACTGAACTCATTTTGAATTCCGTTTTTGATAAACACAGCATTGCAGTATTCTTGAAATTTCGACCGATTCTGGGAAATAATTATAACAAGTTCTAGGCTAATGTCTATTGTATATTTCAAATTATTTTTTCTATTCGAGGAGTGATTGTGAGCGAATCACGTTCACTTATAGACACTTTGGAATTTTCAAATTTCTGTTCTCACATGTTTGCCTCAAAGTGATTCAAACAAAAGCGACACTCGGACAAATGGATTATGTATACAATTTCAGGGAAAAAAGTGAGCTTTCTATAATGATCAAGTAAAGTTACCCGAAGTTACGCGTTTACGATAATAAGACGTGTTTCTCAAACTGGAAATTGCCTGAACAAAAACTTAAAATATTAAAGGAAAGTTTTTTTACGAGGTTTTAATGATTTATTATAATTATTTTTGTTTTCTCTAATATCAATAAAGTAGTTTGTAAGTCTATGTTTCATTCTCTTCCTTCTTTTGAATAACTGACTAATTGACTAAATGACTGAATAAAGAAGTGAATGTATGAACGTAACCTTGCCCTTGTTTCCATTTTATTTTTATTTTATTTTTGCGTTTGCTGCTTGCATAAAATATCGCTCAATTGGAGGCGTTTGCCTTTTCTGCTTTAGCGCCTTTTTTCTGATTGCCTTTAAATAATGGCAATCATGTGCACATAGTAACAAGTAAGAAAATCACATTCGGCTATGGTCGAATCTTTATTACCCAGCAACTTTGCTCTAAAATTTCCATACTCTATAATGCTGACTGGGCGGGGCTGACTTTTCCATTTTTGTATAAGAAATTTGTGTTGTTTGTCTGTTTATGTAGTTTATGAGTAATTAAAAAAGGTCCAAAAAGTAGGGGTGTTCTCACTTTATATTGCACTTTAACCTATGTGATCCATTTTCAATATCAACCTGCACGCAACAACTTCCAACATTTTTGCTGAATTTAAAGCCGACAGCTTCGTTTTTGCAAGCCAGGACACTATTTACTGCACACATTATACGAACGAACATGCAGACACACTCAAATCGATTTCAAATTTGAGGCTGGCCAAGAAGGTACATAGTTTCTTGGATCTCTGAAGTCTCTTTCTGGATGTTGGTGGCCCTAAAAAGTTAGTAACGCAAACCTTTGATCACTGAGAACCTAAACTCAATATATCTCTTCGGTAAGAGCAATTTCTTGCTTGTATCTCGAAATTGTAGGAAGATTTTGATATTTAACAGTGCACGAAAGACGTCGCTTTTGAATATCATAGAGCGTTCTTAGCAAATTCGCTCATTGACAGCAATAGAAATTTGAGCGAATATTTTGAGTTTGTATAGATAGTTGTGGGCTTACACTTTGTGCAATTAAACCTTTTGTCTATTTTTTGTCAGCTTGGTTGAGTTCTTTCATCACTGGTAGATGAGTGGTACTACTAAGAAAGCAACCTGTAACCCGAAACACTAAATATAAACTTTTACGCACACATTTAGGATATAAGGATATCAAGTATTCAGGACACGTAGGATTTAGTATTTTAAAGATCTACATGGAAAATGCTGCCACAATATTTTTTCACTGCCATGAGTTAGTTAGCACTACAATGAATTACCACGCTAGCAACCCTTGTAATTCTGCATACTTAAGGTTAATGTTTGTGAGTGCTTTTCGATTTTAAAATGCTTTATATTTTGTATTTGAATCAACCGTGCGCTACTTCCATTGCTGCGACAAGTCTAGGGCAATCGGTATGTCAGAAGAACTCACAAAACCTTTGAGGGCTATAGACGACAAAAGCGTCGAAAAATTAAAGAAGTTGGTTACCGACCATCTTCGTATAAGTCAACGTTAGCTTAAGAGAGGAATATATCTCTTGAGCCTATTCCCAATATTCGAAATAATATTTTGGAAATGAACAAAAGTGGAAAACCGTAAAAAGCTATCATTGCGCAAGAAATTGTTAGTAAGCTGCGTGATCAAAGGACCAGCTTTCTCGTCTAATACGGCTTTATGTGCTCTTTTGCAGTTTCCAAGCATGTCGTTTCGTTTTAAGAAGGCTGCAGGCGTTAAAGAAATTTCACTGAAAGGGCTGAAGTTTTTGATCATCCTACAAAACGACTGTTTTGGTCAATCAGTGGCGTAAGTATTTTTGCGCATAAGAAGGTAAGTAGTTAAGTAGGTAGACAGGTACGATTTCCTTTGAAGGTAACAAAATAAATAAATAATTAATTGAAATATTCGATGTCGTATCGAACTTATATTGGGTTGGCAGCGATCCAACCATCTACCCATTTTCGCACTTGTTTAACTTTGTGGAACCGTGTACCAACCAAGCTATGCTGTGTCGATCTGAACAAGTGGTAATCGAAAAGCGCCATGGCTGTTGGGTACGCTGTGGGTGACAGAACTTTCTGTCCGAATTGCTACAGTGTATAGTAGACAACAATTGAAACAAGCGGCCAAAATGGCGTTCCAGCCAATTCGTATGGCAGCTATTTTTGCAAAAATACATCGTTCATTTGGTTCAATTGACGTCAATAGACATCTATAGTAACTATAGTTCTAATCGGTTCGGAGTTCGTAACACACTAAACCTTGCGGATCCCACCATATTCCCCTTTGGTGTCGGTGTGGATGGCTCTCCTGGACGAACCCTAGACTTTTTGCGCTCGGGATTGTCGCAGTAGATCCACTTTTCGGCTGAATATCGCCGTTCACAATGCGCCATAGAAAAGTCTCCTTTTTTTGCTTCGGTAGCAATAAACCGCGGTGTTGAAACGGTGCGGGATAGCATTTTCACTTAATTCATATGGCAACCATTGCCCCTTTTTTGACCATTCCTATCGCATGTAAACGTCTAGAAACAGTTGATTCAACAACTGCTGAACGAATTTTCTTTGAGAGTTTGGGTTGCGTTTTCGTCCAATGAGGTTTGCAATTCATTCGAACTCTTCGAACTTCTTTGGTTCTGCAGACCGTTCCTTGTCAATGACATCAAAATCACCACTTTTAGTCCGTTGAAATCAAAATCGAAAATTAGGATATGATGGAGTAGCATCATCTTAAGCTTATGAACGTGTTTAATGGGTTTCGGCCGTAGATTTCTTCAAATTACATAATAAAAGTAATGAAAGTCAAAAATGCAATTTTGGACGCTGATTAACTCAATAATATTAAATGAAAAACGGTTGTTTTAGGTAGAGAAAGGTCAAAACCATCGAATTTAACCGTTATGTACACTGGTATTTCCCATGTCTTTATCATTTTTACCTGTAGAAGTCGCCTATCGAAATTAACGCAAACCCCTAATAACACTTACAAATATTATTTGATGCGATGTACGTAAGCAATTATTTGTACTGTTATGACGTGTGCAAGTATTCTAAAGGTTTTACAAATTAGGTCTTATTGAGTATGTGAAAGCGTAACATTAGGCTTTACGCTGAAGGTATTCCACTAAACTATGGATGCAATAGTTTTTAAGGCTTACATAAGTCGAGTTATACGTCAACAAAATATTCTTTCCGGAAAGCGTTATTTTTTATGCTTAATTCAAAGGAAAGCAAACAGAGGTCATCAATGGACACGCCATAATAATTCAAGTTGTAAGAACTCATCACGCAAGTCCGCCAAACCATTAACATACCTGGTGCCATTTGATACCAGTGTAATACAGAATGGTGCCAACAAAAACAATTGATTCCATTGAGCAGATCGATAAGTGTAGTAGTAGTAGGGCCACTACAGGCCAAAAGACATTGTAATATGATTTTTTGGGTCATACATATATTTCAGAACATATCCAGAATTGAAATCGGCTGAATTTCGCTCTCTTGTACTTATATGTCGATACCTTTTAACATTTATAACAATTCTGCCACGCCGTGATTGTGGATTCGTTTCAACCTAAAGGATATTCTTCTGTATATTACGCGTATTGGGAACAAGTTTCAGATCAGAATACCTATTAGCATTTAAGGCATTACTTAAAGAAACGTGTTTCCAAAGATTCGTCTTTCCTTTTTCGCGGTTTAGTAGAAGAGAAAGTGCATTACATTAAATAGGCTGAAAACCTTCTTGGGTTTACGATTTATTACAAATCCTTCAGTGTCGTATAGTTGCTTTATTATGCATTATTATGCATTGTCCTCAATCCCCCAACACTTATCACAATTAACATATGCAAGGCACGACCTTTACATATTAAATTCAAACATCGTTGTCATAAAACAGCTGATTGCATTGAAATACTCAAATTGGCATTGAAAACACCAGAGTTGCCACAGTTGTAATTGCATGATTAAATCTTAAAATAAACAAAAAGACAAAAAAAACATATCAAAAAATGACTCATTTTTCAGTTAATTGAATTTAAATTTAATGTAATTTAAAGTGTTCGAACAATAGTACGCTAAATGAAATATTAAATTTCTGCTCACTGTTTCATTTGAGGGTTGTTGACAAAGCGCCGGCGCCAATATTTCTTTACATCCCCCTTGACACCCACTCTTATCGTTAAAATTGTAAAAAAGCAGCAAACAAAAAAAAAATAAAAATAAAAAAAAACTTTAAAATGGCACACAAAAATATCCCCAAGGGCTTAGGTTTTATTTCCCCGTTGCTGTTCCCTTCTCCTTAAGTGACTTTATCGAACTTTTTTGGTGTGGTTTCTGTAATTTTTTCGCTTTCTTAAAGTATTTTATTGCATTTTTCTAAAGTGTTTAAGGTAAACTTTTTTGTTTTTTTTTTTTTTTTGTTATGACAAACTTATAGATATATATACATATATATATATATATATGTATAAACTTTTGTTTACCCCTCTTTAGTAAACATTCGTTAAAATGCAAGACATCGTACGTTGTGTGACAGCTCGTCTGGAATACAAATGAGCATAAAAGTCTCACACACTTCCATTTATACAGAATGTATAAACTCTATACATACGAACCAATACAGAAATACATGAAAATTGCGCGCCATAGTCCTGTCGCTATTTTCAAGTTTCTTGTGTTCTACATATTTATGAGACACCATAGTTAACAGTTTCAAATCGAATGCTTGAATGTGAGTACACTGACGAGATGATATGTTCCTTACAAAATCTCTTTATGATTTCACCTAATATTGGATTAATTGCTTTTTGCATATATGCGTAATAAATTAAAGTATAACCATTAAATCTCTTGCTTTAACTGCGAAACCATAACTAATTCATTAATTATTTTTGTTTTTGTTTTTTTTTTTTTACTTGCAACTCTTTCCTACGCTTAAAAATTCCTGTTAACCTTTTCTAAACACAAGAAAATGTTAATCATTTAATTTACTCGTTACACGAGCCGGAAACATAACACTTGTCTGCGGAAAAATTAACACCGTTACACCAACAATTTCAAAGTCACCTTCACCTTCAACAGCAACACTACCACCATTCACATACCGCAATAATAAAAACTACAACCCTTTCTTTCTATCATCATCACTATTATTACATCAACCCTTTTTAACTGTTCCTTCGCATATATTTTTGGAATTGTTCCGAAGAAAAATTCCCGCGCATTCATTCAACTTGTATTCATTATAATAAATTTAAATAAAATGTGTGGCAACCCATAAAAATGTATGTTCGCGTGCTTTTGTTGTATTGTTATTGCTACTACTACTACTGCTGCTGCTGCTGCTGCTGCTGCTGCTGCTTCTGCTGCTTCTGCTGCTGTTGGTATTGTTGCTGTCGGCATCGTTGTCGTCATCGCATTTCAGACAATGAATGTCTTCATTTAAAAGTGATTAAAGCTTAAGTTATTTTTATAACTTTAACAACTTGGTTACCGGATTTATGGAGTTTATGAAATGTTTCGTGTATGTATATATGTATGCGTACGTGCGCAGATAGGTCTAGATATAAAGAATGGAAAATAGAAATTTGTAATTATAGCTCATTGTCGCTTAAATGTTTGCTTAAAAATTTGAAAACAAAGTTTTGTTTTTAATATAAACCTAACTTCATCAGATTTGTTGACCGGAAGCTTTTAATATTGTAAGTAGACTGACTACTAAGCATAGAGATTTGATATCTTCGGCTTTTTGAAAACACGATATTTATTTGCCAGTCGGCAATAGTCAAATGGTATCTTTAAGCTTTACATGACAACAAATTTATCCTGTTGAAATTTGCGCAATGTATGGGAAGAAAACGGCACTAAACGCATAACCACTTCTTTGCCAGCTTAACTCGAAGAATAATGTTGCTAAGTGGTCAGAATG
Organism: Glossina morsitans morsitans; assembly: GCA_001077435.1. Taxonomy (NCBI): domain Eukaryota; kingdom Metazoa; phylum Arthropoda; class Insecta; order Diptera; family Glossinidae; genus Glossina; species Glossina morsitans. The sequence continues at coordinate 16,356 of CCAG010002748.1, forward strand.
AAGAAAAATGGATGCGTTACGACATCTAAAGATCAAATACCGATGGCCACTGATGTAGACAAATATCCATCGCATCGTTATTTACGGGGATCGACTGAATGTAGTGTATTAAGATCTCAAGCAAACGAGATCGTTACTACGAAAAGCTAACACCAACGATTGATATAGCGAATAGGCTGTGTAGATTAATTTTGCAGCTCGATAACCCTTCGTTTCAGGATCAGAACTGAACTGTGGCACGGTAACCTTCCCGCTGTACCCAAAAATTATTAGTTCCTATGATTAACACTGTTTTCACCCGGCGGTGTTCCGATTCTTAGAACGATCGCTAAAGAACGGAATTCATATTTACAATAAAGAGATGCAAAAAGTATGTAACCAGTGTTGAACAGTGCTTTAAAGAAAATATTTTCTACCATCAAGTTGAAATAAGCCCCTCTTCCTGTGCAAAAATTGTAGATAGAATGACGTCCACACTCAGTAACTCGTATTGACAGATCAAATAGACGCTTCGAGTTTCCGAATTTTACTCATAGTGTAACGGTATTATTATATTTATGAAGGCACAAATGACGAGAAAATTTCAATTTAATTGCTAAGAAGGACAACACGATACCAAGCAAAGTATTGGCATGGATCAAAAATTTTTGGTTCAAATATGATTTGAATGTAGGGTGCACCTCCGTAACGTTGGCGTCTATAAAGCAAACAATTCACAAGGCCATTTCTTCGAATAGCCCAATTATATAGGAAAATAATTCGATCGAATAGTGTGAGTACGGAATAATCTTTTAATTTTCACTTCAATTGTAGTATTTTGTCTGGTACACGCTTAGGAAATATAGATGTTAGACCAAACTTTAAAATCGCAATCAAAGCAATCAACATTTCCGCACAAATAAGCTTGCAATAGTGTTTTGCTTCGACCATCCCATCAGGTTTCGTAATTTCGGATATTTACGAAACTAAGAGTAAGGGATAACGAAGTGATGATGGATTAAAAGATTAAATAATTTAAATCGATTTGTTTCATTTAAATGTTTATATATTTACTTTCCACTACAGAGAGCTAGACAATATTAATACCAATGACTTCACCAAATTACTCGAGATACGTATTTCTTTTCATTGATCGAAGAGTTTGTCTAGGGTAATTGTCGAATCGAACCATCGTTTCCGAATTCGGAAACAAAGAAATATACTTGATATGAGAGCACTTGTAGCCCTTGAAATTCGTTTTTGTGGCGTAACATTTGTGCAACTACAGCTTCATACAGTCTCATAGTATTTGCTGATAAAAATTGATTTTCTGCATCATTCGTTTCAAATTAATATCAAGTATTGAGCAAAGCAAAGCGTTCTTGTATTCTTGTTCTTTTCGTAAGAATCAAATAGTTGTGCGCATCTATTTAACCCGAAGATACATGCGAAAACTTTCGCATTTGTTTATATACTTGCGCGATTAAAGAATATGAAAATGTTTGCTTTTTTCAAAGTCAATTTATTAATTGTAACCATTAAGAGAAAGACGGAAAGTTACAAGTCATTGCTCAACATACGCTAATAACCAGTGGCAATAAAAACAGCAGCAACAACAACCACTGCTATCAACCCAATCATATGCACATACAAGTGTGTATATGGATCGTTGCAATAAGATAACCATACTACAGTAAGTTATACTATAGCATCTACTATCAACTGGTACAAGATAAATAAGCGTGCATATATATATATATATGTATATATATACATGTGTGTATTCATACGCAAAGACTATAACAAAATCGATGACAAATTGCCAACACGTTACGCTTAGTTGAATCTAAGCGTTGAAAAGCGTACTTTACTCTATGTACACGTAATCATCCCTATGCCTGGTCTTATTTTGCAACGCGGTAAAAGTTGAACAACTGCAGCTAGTTTGCATACGGGGATCTCTCCGTTTTTGGAAGCAATCAAAGAATGATTGTAGGAAGACAGGCAGGCAGCCACTCAAGCAGGCGGGTAACAAAGCAAAGGCAAAACACAAAATAATCACACAAAAAGCTTGTTAGTACTATGGGAAGACAAAAGGATATTGAGCAGAACGTACAATGACAACGACAACGCCAACAACAATGATATCAACACTAACATTGTGACGGTAACACCCTAAGAACAATGAACAGCCACTATGCATATATACACACTCAAGCGTACATGTACATATGGACCCAGCAATGCGACAACAATGCAGGAACATTAGTATCAATGAGCAAATTAAAAATAACAACCTAATCATCGTTTTAAGACCAACAGCGTCGGTCGATCAGGCAGCCAGCCTTAACAGCCTTAGGCCTTAAACCCCCGGCTAAATGATAATACGAAAGACAGACAGAAGACTTGTTTTGTCAACGTGTTTTGCTGTGGTACTATTAGAACGCATGCTAATGAAAACGAAAGGAGGGTATGTTACGCACACAACGCACGCACAAGGGGATTTAGTCACCCCTCACTAGTGTTATTGCTTGCCTGGGTATATTCATGTGCAACGTAACTTCACTTTTCGGCTTCGAGTTCCGCCTTCTGTTTGACTCAAAATACACAATTGCCTGCAAGTGTTTGAAGTCAAGCGCGCTAAGTTTTACTCATCACAAGGCCGCAAATGAACCGCTTACTAACATCGCTTTATTACACCACCACCATCACCACCACCACCACCACCACCACCACCACAACCACCACCATCACCACCAACATCAATAGACTATAATAATAATAATAATAATAATAATAATAATAATAATAATAATACCAACAACAGTAGATATTCCTTCCGAAAGTTTAG
>CCAG010002749.1:0-14055 GCA_001077435.1 Glossina morsitans morsitans
ATAATAATAATAATAATAATAATAATAATAACACCAACAACAACAACAACAACAATATTGACTTTCCTTAACAATTACAAACAGTGCGAAACGTCAACCACCACTATTGCAATCGGCAACACCATCAAAATCGCTTCCTTCGTTGCTCAGTCACTTATTCAAGCGTGTATTCAATCAGTCAGCCAGTCAGTCAAGGGCCACTAATGTCAAATAAAAAAAAGAGACCAGAACGAGCAACAATAACAGCAAACTTCAATAGTGTACCATTTAATCAAAAGCCTGTGCACACATATACATGCACTTACACGCACACTGAGACGCAGATTTGTACACATCGTACAATCAGCTGCAAAAAAAAGCTCGAATTCACACAACTCGCGCTTGCTTTGCTTTGTGTATATGGATACATGATGAGGAAAACGAAAGTGATTCTTTAATGCTGAAGCTGTTGTAAAGACGGCATAGTATTGTTGCTATTGCTGTTGTTGTGAAATTCGATTGGTCCCTTGTGGCTATACAATATAATGCTCGGCAGGGTGCTTCTTCACTCTTTCTTTCTCTAGAACAACAAAACACAAAACGATTGCCCAGCAGATTGTGTAACTCATATCAAGTTGCACATCATAGCAGTTATGATGGATTGCCTTAAATACCTTTAAATTAAAACGGATCAACGCGTGAGTTACTACTACTACCATTACATATCATCTATAAGTACATCGGAAAAGATATACACGCACCGCATTTATTCAACTGTCTTTTTTGGTGCGCTGCAAAGATAGGGGGGAGGGGAGATTTTTTTTCTCGAAGAATTAAACGAAATTGAAGATAAAGCAGCGGAAGGATGAAAGGTGGAAATTTAAATGCAATTTAATTGGATTTTGTCACTTACGAATAGAAAATGAATATATGACGACTAACGGTAACTTGTATATTCAAAGCGAAAAGGAAATTTTAAATTGCTTAATGAAGTGAACGTCCATCAATGAGAACATCTAATACGAAAGTGTTAGCTTAAACTTTTTAATGAACTAAAGCTTGGTCGGTCATTGCAAGCCCACGATTGCTTGATTGAGAGAAAAGAATGTTTGGAGGGAGATTCCTTCTTATTAATTTTGTTTGGAAAAATGCTTTCAACTCAGAGCCATGATTGCATACTAGTAAGATAATAGTAAGATACCTTATAAATCTAATTGGCGGTTATGCGTAGCAAGGCCTGCATGATAACGTGTCGCGTTTGGGATCACATAACAATAATTGACCTTTCCGATGATATAACTGTAGTCGTTTTTCAAATGCCACTATAGATAGAATATGCAACACGTCAGCATCAGATAATTGGGACGTGTTGGATGGTGGCTTAAAAAGTGAAATCGTTTCATATAAAAAAAGGAGGAATGCTATCGGTAAAGATGGGACAACATGACATCGTCACCTAAAAGTGGTTACAGAAGATCGCAAAACATCATTCACAAGAGATTCGGGACGCAGTGAAGAAACTTGTACACGTTGACTGATGGAAGTCGCTAGATCTATAATGACACAACAGCACGAGGTCTATATGGTAGACGGCGCTGGAAGTCGAATCTAATCATAGGGCCCTAGGGTAGCTGATGTGCTTTGAGACTACGCAGCATCTTTGGAAAGATGTTTTTTTTTGACAGAGCTCAAGTGCGCTAAAGACTGCATCTTTAGCTGTGTTTTCGAAACTGGCAAATTTCCTTCTTAATGAAATAGTAATTTATTCCTCCCACTTTGCAAAATTGACAGTAGATATCGTATTGAAAGTTGCAGAGGCATTGGCAAGCTTAGTATACCAATTATTTCTATTTGTCATATATTTCTAAAAGTAACATCAAAAACCATAGAAACTTCTTAAACTCAATCCCTTTGCGCCTAATGCCTTCTCCAAGTATTCACAGACGAAAGTAATTTCAATGCAGTCCATATTTACACTTCCTTTTTTTTCAATGTGGCCAATCACTCAGTGAATGTCGCTTGTTTGTGTAACACGGTGACGGTCGGAAAAAAGTGAGGAAAGAGAAAGAGATAGAGAGATGGTAGTCGCAGCCTGGTTGGTATTGAGCCCAATCGATAAGGGTTATGCAATTACCGACTGAGTACTCCTTATAGCTATGAACAAAGTAAATTATACCGTACATGAATTTGAACCCGTGAACACGGACTTGGCAGTCGCAATTCTTACCTATTCAGCTATCCATGCGCATCGAAGTTTAGTACGGATTTCCAAAGAATTAACAATAAATTATTATTATGGGAATTATTGGTTTATATTTATAATTAATTGGTTATCCTCCTGCCTTCATAACGAATCCTTAAGCTTACCACATCACATTATTGATTTTCCATCCAAGGTTAAACCAAACGATTCTTCTTCTATAATATAGGCTACTACTCGCTTCGACACGAATATGATTTTGACAACCTGATCACGTAGTTTTCATTCGCTTTCATGCAATTCGGTGAAGTCTTCATCGCTAAGAAGCAGACGGTCCAATTGAGTAATTTACTGATTTGTACAAATATTGTAAAAACGTTGCCGAGCGCAATATTCGACCGCAAATTCAACTCCTCATAGCTAAGGTCAGATCTATGATAGACTTTATTCATCATCATTCATCTAAAGAATTCAACGATCCATGCATGTTAAGAAGACGAAGAAGAGTTTGAGCCAGACGTATACTGTTTTTTGATTTCTATCTTCTCGTTGCTATTTTGCTTTTCTCCCTAGAGTTTCTAAGGAAACTAAGCTAATTCTAGTGTTTTTTTTTTTGTGTTTCTTTTTGTTCAAGTAGATGAAAGGAGTTATTGATTTGCTGGTTTTGTTACACGAAATAATTGCCCGTGTTCCTAAGCGTACTTAAAGAATTTTTTTTCATGAAATTTATGCTGCGGCTATATCGATGTGTAGTGGAAAACGCGGAGTACAACTTTTTCGCCGGTCTTTTTTGAAAAATTTGAAAGATTACGTCAACCATTGGAACTATTCTTTGGTGAGATTTTGATTCGCAAGATTTTGCATTTGTCTGAAAAGCTCAAAGCATTAAAATCTTTGCGACGATTATATGAGCAAGGAGCACCACTGTACATTTTTCAATCCGTTTTTTTATTGATGAAATATAAGATTCTGGCCTTCTCGAGTAAGGGGAAGAAGTTGATTAAATGAAACAAATTTTTTCATTGACATTTTACACTTTTCCCCAAATATTCCGAAAAACCTACATGTATCAAATGATCTCCTGTTGGATGTTACGGCGCAATGTTTTACCTGATGCTTTTCAACTTCTCTAAGATACTAAAATAATTCTTTACAAAGTATTTCTCACAACAAAAATAGGTTAATGTAGCTTCATCAAGACGACCGGTGAAAGGATATAAAGCTGAAAGTGATTTAAAAGAAGTTTTCGGGATAAAGTTTGTGGTGTTAGTAATGAATTCGGCTATTGTTCGGGAATTGTATATCATTTTGTCTTTCTCTTTCTATTTTTGCAGCACGTAAAGTGTACCGGACAGTTTTATAGTCCTGGGATTACAAACTACTGGTAAAAGTTAATTAAAAGTGTATTGTAAAAAAAAAATTCAAGTCTACTTTGTCGAAGGGTGATTTTTCAAAACTTTAAAATAACATATTAAAGAGAAGAAGGAAATTTTCCATGAAGCATTTCTTACTTATTACAAAATAATTGGCTTTCATTTTAAATCGAAAATTGAATCACAAATCACAAAAAATTAAAGTTTTAAACTCACCGCGTACTTCTCCATCTATACACATGTAAATTCTGCGATTTTCTTATTTTTCTGTTTCAAATTTGTACCAGATACCCCATGTGCCGCAGAGCGCCTTAGATTATATTTTACCAGTGAAGATGGCTTCGGTGTTGTATTTTTAATATTTTTCAAAACTACTTTTTTTTAAATACTTGAACATATGCTTGATAAAATCCCCAAACCTTATTGCTCTACTACCTTTTGTTCTAACCCAACAAAATTTTCAAAACGATGTTTTTTAAGGCTCAAAATTACTTTGGCTGCAGCACCATCAATGAGTCTATCTGAGGACCAGAGCAGATAAAATGCATTAAGTGAATCCAACGTTGCTTGACATCACCTGCAAAATGGGCGAATTTCCTTGCTCGCACTCTATGCTCTTGGTAAGAGTATATTAAGGTCGTTTCGGTGTATGCAATATCGATCGCATATGTTAAATCGATTTAATCCTGTCTATCCGTTTGTCTCTCTAATATCTATATATGTGTTCCTGAAGTTTTCAAAACATTTTGATAAAATTTGGGCTCCACCTGGAAAGCGAAAGTTTTTTTGAAAAAGCAACGGATTTAAGACCTTTCACCATTCGTCACTCTATTTGTCATTATATAAAAACAATTTCCGTTTTTTTTATAGTTTTCGAAAAAAAATCGGAAAATATAATTTTTTTCATATTAAGTGAATACTGAAAGTTTGAATATGCATGAGACCATTTCCGATATCTTTTCTTGCAACGTTGTAACAACGTTCGGCAGCAAGATATAATTTTTAATCGCTGGTAATGAAAATTAACGGAAAATGACGATGTAACGCTATACTGAGTGCCATATGTGCACGACATGTGTTTATTTGTCGGACTTCTTTTCATATAGGATTTCTAATATTAAGCCCATATACGGCAACAGTGTCAATGTGTTAATATTTTATCACTATAAAAAGATAAAGAATAATAAGTTCTTAGATTAAAAAAAAAAAAAATAATAAAAAGAATAAGCGCATGTGCGGAAGCGCTACGCAAAAAATGGGGGACAAACAGACAGACTTGGTTAAACCGATTTAAATTTTAATATTTCCTGGGAGTATATAAGCTTTGTGTTCGTACTTCGGACATGTCAAAACGGCACCAATTTCTGGCCGGTGAATGTGAAAATTCACCGACCGATTTAACAGTGTTATCACATAACAATCACATCACTTTTCATATGCTAGCACAGCGACAATTATAATTTTCCCAATTATCAAATACGTGCATTTGTTGTTGTACTTGAACGTTTAGTGCGGTATTTGAATATGATCTGTCGAGAGGACTATGGAGCCGTTTGATAGCCATTAATCGATTTTGTGAACACTTTAAAGATTTCTAAGAAGGAGGTCTGCCGAAAAAGTTATGGAAACAGATATGTTCTGAGAATAACAAAAATTATTTCAAAAGGCCTATATAATTGTTTTTGATGCTTTAAATGTACTTTATTTTGCTTTATTTCGTTTCGATTGTTTTTTTTTTTATTTATTTATTTATTTATTTTTCGCATTTTTTTGTTCATGCTTTTGCTTACATTTCTCCCTGCATTCAAATATATGTGGTTGTTTTTTTTCTTCACATTTTGTTTTCAATTTTATTACAAATGCATATCAATTTTGTCTGCACCTTTGACGCTAATCAGATTAGTATCGGTTCGTAAAATATATGAAAACAGCATAAACCTCTAAAGCAGTAACAACTAAAGCATTGAATCGTATGATTTCCACCCACAATGCAACTACATATCATACATATGTCTGTATAAGCGAATAAAAAAAAAAGGAGAATATTAACAAAAAAAAAAAAAAAAAAAATGGGGAAAAAAGCAACAAGAACTAGCCAGTCGAATATACAATGTAAAAATTTTAGCTGTAACAAGAGTACGAATAATAAAATGAAAATGACTGAATGTCTGACTGAAACTGACTGACACTGATGATGATGAATATCAAGTGAATCCTTTTATGACACGAAAAACGCCTTCACACGAATACGTTAATATGTGACGAAAATAAGTGAGAAATACAGTAACAATCGTAGGCAACTATTCAGGAGAAATAAACTGAACACTAAGGTGAAACTTGTGTGTACACGTACACAATATAACAAAACATAAAGAGAAGCGAAGGTAAACAACAACAAACACACCCCCACACAGAATACCTAATAGCGCAAAGAATGTGGTAAGTTTTGTGCGTGTGTGCGTGTGTGTGTGTGTGTGTGCGTGTGTGTGTGTATATGTTCAAGTTTTTCAACTGTTGGTTAATATAAGTTGTTAACGAACGAATGCAAAAATTTTTTAAGACAAATGGAAAAGTCGCTTAGTTTATATGTTTAAGGGGGCAACAACACCGCTCAACAGACTCAAATGATCAAATTTCATATGACAGCTGTTCAGGGCTCTGTTACGGCATGCAACCTGTGGAGAATGAATTTACACATGTACTTGCATATATACAAATATATAAACAAAGTATCACTTCAATTATATGAAAATAAATTTTTTTTATATGTTTTTATATCAGGAAGAGATTGATTGCCAGTGATAAGGTAAAGAATTTAGATGTTAATTCCATAAAATTGATAAAGTACAAGAAGCAATTGTGGCAGTATTAATTACGAGCAGACAATAATTGAACGTTTGCCAGTTGCATTGTGTGCCTGCAAAACGGAAATCGTCTGCAAATCTGTGTACACTTTTTCGTATTGAAAAATATATATGTGTGCACACATATGAGTGAACCACTATGTACAACTGTGTGGGTGTGTTTATTTATTTTTCCGTCTTTTCGCGATAAGCGGAAAGCTTAAAAGCTTAATGCATTTTAGCTTTTCTGTTCCCGCGGTACCACTGTTAAGCACTATAGGACAAATGTGGTAGACTTGGACTGCATCTTAATTTGTCAACATCTGATTATAGAGAAGAAGTTTTTCGCACCGTGCATGTAATTCTCCAAAAAACTTCTAATTAATTCAGCTTCAAGTAGTTCCTTTCAGTAGAATACAGCAACTTATTGCTAATGACCATGGGTGAGGTATTTGGGAAGGTGGATCCTTGGATCCTTAAGCTTTGACAAACGATTGATCAATCATTTTTAACAGCTTCGCTTACCTCTAACATGTAGCATAAGAGATTGCCTGGTGTGGTCAAACACGCAAACTTCAAATGCAGTTCATTTATCTGTTGCTTGAACTGAAGACACTAGCGAAAGGTGTTCTCCGCCCTTTGTCTAGCACGCAAAATTCGTCATCCAGTGCGCCTACATACCAAACCTACCCCACAGATTTTGCTTTACACTGCCCTCCATGAGGTCTTACTAATTTATTACTTCGCCGGTTGCAATTAACCCTTTTTGTACTGGAAGCTTAGTGGACTACCTTATTGGTTTTCTTTTCATATAAGGGAAATCAATCTCTCGAGTGTTATTAGTTAATTTTTCAAGGTAGTTTTAAAATACCCGTGGATCGCCTCCTGCTGCTCTGCTAGCTATATCATCTGGGGTCTGGGTCTTTTTATTGGTTATTTTCTTGCGAATTTTCGACCGAACCTCCGCGCTAATAAGAGGATTTTTTTCTCTTTCCGTGGTAGTGCCTCTTCTGCAACAAAAGGTAGCGCCGTCGAGAACAGAGTTGATACTGTCTTTCGCAGTATAACAAGGCAGGTTAGCCTTTTAAGCTCTTCGATGACAGTCCTGTGTACCGTACCATACCTATGTCCCTATAGATGGCTTTGAAGCAATTTCTTTTGCTGCTTTAAGTGTCCTTTTTCAGCTCTCCGTCAGTCAGTAGGTCATGCATTTGCAATGCCTGAGTGTAGGGCAACTTTGCATGCTTTGGCGCATGCTGCTTTCGGCGGACGACGAGTTGCAACTCGCCAAGAAAATTCTTCTGAGCCGAGAAGACAATTTGGACGCAGACTACCCGAAGAGAGCCGTCATCCCCGAACCATATGGAATTCTTAAGGTAGTGGCTTTGCTGCGGAATCTTACGCAGAGACTTTCCTGTCTGATAGAGAGGGTATTAGGAGCCCCTGAAGCTTGCTTCAGTATGACAATGGTTACGACCCTTTGTGGAGTTTCATGACGGCTCTGTTCGTCCCAAACCGAGAAAGGAACGTTCTAGTTCAACGGCATTTTGTTCTTCTGCAAACAACTATGCTTGTCCCATAGAAAGGTGGAGGTTTTTACGCAGGCCACACCCCTCGCCAGAAGGGGAGAGGAGCGTGCACATATCTGTCTCCATCTGAAATTCTGGGAGTAATCATCTTCGGGACGGTAAGTGTGTGTGTGGTCTCATCTTCTTTGTGCTGACGGGCACCGCGGATTTTAGCCTTCACGGCATCCATGTTAAATTTACAAGAACCTGTGATCGGCTTCCCTTGTTAGCATTGCGTGCTACATGCATTAATTAATGCATTCTAAATTTCGCTACGAGTTATCTTTCATCTCCCAAGAGGACATTATCTTGATCATTTTCCTTTGGAACAATAAGTCGTTTGGTCTGATTCATGTTCTGCGCACGAAACTGTCATTTACTTCGAGGAAGCATAACAATTATAGAAGTGTTTTCCTTTATTTTTTTTTTTACGTAAGGACAATGCGCTGTCAATTAGTGGACATACAATATTCTAGTAAGCCCAGAAAGACTTTCGAATTACCTCGGAACCCAGCTTTATGAATCCCACCTTATCCATCCGCGAGTGAGATTAGGAATATGTAGCTCTCCGTCGGGCTTTATTTCGGAATAAACACTAACCTATTTATTCATACACTGATTACGGTACCTTGTCTGTCATTCATTACGCTTCAGCAAGCGGTCATCTAGCGCTGAGCTACATAATAAACGCTTAGTGATGAAGAAGACACTAATTCGGCGCCTCATAAAAGTGGTCGGGCTAATAGCGTAACGCAAAGACGAATTGACCAACAGCATCTCTCATTTGGTAACGTCAATGTAAAAAAATCGGCAACCATTGATGTTTTTTGCAGGAGTATACAAAATGATGTTCGTTGGACAGAAAGGATATTTGTATTGTCGAAAAGTGGAATCTATCGCCTAGGGATTTTAAAGCGGTACAAAAACCACTTCACTGCAGCCGATACCCGTACCATTTACACCGCCTATACATGGCGAATATTAACGTATGTGAACGAGAGTCACCAAATATTGCTTGGACACCCTCGACCGCATAGACCGAATGGCTGCAATGTTCATGGACGACGAAATCGAACCCAAGACTGTCGATACCCTCAAGCATCGGCAAAATTTAGATTGTGTAGTGGTTATGCACGGATACATCTCGGACGAGTATTCTATAGACATAAAAGAGCTTTGTTCTACTTTTACAGGACTACAAGACTTTCTCATTGTTTCACATGGACAGAAATGCTTCTACTTTCAAGTCTAAAAAAGGGAGCAAAGGAAAACAATGTATCATCATGTACGTTTCCGCGCAGCTCACGTGCTTTGTTTACTCGGGTGTGTGTGTGGTTACAAAGATAACTCGGGAAGTTTGCTCTCCGTATTTTCTTTGGCGTTTTTCTGCGGTAAGTTGTACTTTGGAGTTTTGTAACTAGCTAGTTATCCAATTAAGATTAACAAATACAACAATTTCTATTGGAGGCCTCGACGCATACTATGCCAATTAGGCGACATTTATGGGATAACCGATCAATTTTGCTCTCTTACAAATTCCATGATGAGTAGGTCGGCGTACATGAGATTACACAAAGAACGACCAGGGATGGGAACTTCTGTCTCTTCGTCGTCTCCTTGCATATATCATTTATAAATATGTGTTTACCATTTTCACCAGGTATTTGTTTAGAACAAGTCATTACGCGAATGTAAACTACAAAATAACTTAATTGTAAAAACAAGAAAAAAAGAAAAACAGAAAAAATAAGATCAGCTTATAATATGCAGCAGAACTAAACTAAGCACTAAATAAAGATACAGATATATGCTGATGAGTGAATATGTGCTTTTTTATATTAATAGAACAAATGAAAAAAAAAAGATATGAAGGCAACCGCCATGTGCTTAATATTTCTACAACGGTCAGCCGTGTTTAAGACGTTTGTGATATTCAATGTTATAACATGACAGGCTTCTTTGGCATGCTTATATGGTATTTTCTTTGATGTCATCGATACCGGATAGCTTTTTGCTCGCACCAAATTAGAGCTTAGGCAAGCCACTTCGCTTCTCCAGCTTCTAATCTAATTAGTAGCAAATTTCCTAATTGTTTGCCTACATTGGCCGCCGGACAAATAGCTCTACAGGAGAGAGGGCTGTCCAATGGCTTACCAGCGTTTCGAAAGAATACTAGTGGCTACGTTTTCCACAACGTTGGGAAATATTATAAATCATTTCCATAAAGACAAGCTACAAAAAGCAGAGGAATATGCAAATATAAGAAATATGCTTTCCAAATCGAGAGGTATATAATACGCCATGCATTGCAGTAGCGACCATGCTGTGAGATAGGGGAAAGATGGGGAAAATGCGAGAGCTTTTTGTAAGACATTTTTCAGAATAAAATCACACGAAGGTGATATGCGAAACCTCAATTTTATTCGAAAACGGGCTATGTAGGATTATATAAGACCTCGTCCCCCGACAATGCCGAACCGAGTTTGAGACGATCTTATCCAAAAGGCTTAGGGCCTCTAACTGCCAGTGCGCAGCCACGACGTCCGCAGACAAACAAAAATAAAAAAGCAGTTATGTCTGTATGTATATATGCAGATGTACATATACTGTTATAAGCATGAGTGTGTGCTTTTTTTGTTGTCATGCTCGTCACCAACGGCTTCCCTATCGTTACTTAGTTACCGTTAAGTATTACTTTGATGAGTACACCACCTTTGGTGGACCTTTGTTAGATTCTTTTATTGATTTTCGCTGCCTTTTTCCTTCACCCGCTGCCTCTCCAGCCGCTATAGGTTTTGGAAAACTTTCATTACAATTTGCTCACGGTGTTCCATATTGCGAGATTTTCGGCCATGCCCAAGGATGCATTGTGGGGACGCTCATCTAGGCTAGCCACAGATCTTAGTCAGTTGAATATCACGTGGTCAGCATTCTCTTCCGCCTCCACAGAGTGAGGACGTACTGACGAACTAACATGCCCGAACCTGTGTAAATATTTTCAGAAGCAACCGTGACCACTCAGAAACTGTACGAAGTCTCGACTTATCTCATCTCTTTCGGTCCACAGTGATATGTTGAGAATGAACGAGAACGTTCGCTTACCTTTCGCTGCGCTCTCCCATCAGGGTTGACATGTGTTAATTGATGCCAAACACTCCCCCTTCTTGATAACAGTTGTTTGTGCCTGTTCTCCCCGCTCCTTTTTGTAGATGTCAGTGTGCGCGGTGTGCATTTGTATTACGGTAGTTGAGATTGTTATGATCAGCAAGTTAAAGTTTTGTTTTTTTTGTTTGTAGTTTTTTACTTTCATTTTCTGATGCATTCAAATTGATTGCTTTATTTGCCCAATATGTTGATGATGTTTACATTCGTTTGCGTAAATCATATTGCTTCGTGCCATTTGGACGTTCTGACAGATTAAAGGTATTTGCTAGTATGCATTTTTTATACCATAAACGTAAAAGCGTATGAGGATAAAATTAAAAAACAACAACAAAAAAGCACAAAACAAACCATTTTTATGAAAAATAACAACAACAATAATGGAAAAATGCTAAATGATGCTACTATCAACGTTTAGCCTTACAAGCGTACAAAAATATACGCACAGAATCATTATCAGCTAACTGCACAAGCACTTAAATGTAAGAAATAGCTGCGGAAACAGTAACAGCATGGGCATCGGCATCACCATCAGTATTGGTATCAGCTAAATCACGTTACTTATATAACATGCACTTAAAAATTGCAATCAGCTGCAAAATTTCCACGAGGATTTTTTGAGAATTTCCATTTTAAAGTAAACACCCAGCAGCCAAACACATCATTCGATGCACCATCACACCAACATAAACATAAAGACATAACTGTTTCTCCCGGTGTTCCATCTTGTTTAACATATTGGTTGAATCTTTTGTAGGTAGGGGTGGTTTGAGTTAAGTTAAATTGTAACAATGCGCAAATACACACACACACACACACATTTTATTTATCACTATTTCTCTTTACAGCGTTTATCCTCATTGCCGACAAATATCTCTAGGGACCTATTAAACAATATCAGGTAAAATTGCTTTGAATTATAAATTTTTATAATATAAAATTTTCTAATTTCATTAGGAATTCTATTAATAAAACCATTGAAGGCCTTTACAAATTGTTTAATCTAGGAGAATATATTTTTAAAAACGAAATTCTTAATAAAATTATATAAGTTGTACAGTAAAAGGCTAACCCGAAGCTACAGCTAAATGCAATTCTAGAAATAAACTTTCTTTTAAAATTATGAAAATTTTGCAAGTTCTCACGGCATTATTACTAATAATACATCAGTCAGTTAGTCCTGGAACTAAGAAGTAGAGAAACGTTTTCTTCTTTTCTTTTTGCATAATTCGACTTTATTCACCCACTTAGCCTACCTTAAGAATGGTACAAACTGTTCAATGCCTTTTTATGACTACCAACGAAAGGTACCAACTTTAGTTTTCGATTATTACGAGTAATTTTCACAATTTTGTTTTATAATCTTTTTGGGTAATTACTTCTTTTGAGGCATCCAATAATGCCTTCAATATCGTCGGTGCCTAAACGAACCCGTTTAAAATCGTTCTTCAACAAATCGACATTGAACTTAAACGGTTAGTTTTTGTAATCGAAAACAATGTTTAATTGACGCGGGAAAGTCGGATTTTTCCATCATTTTGAAAATATCAAAAGCAGCCAATCAGTGTAACTCGTAACCAAATGATCGAAATAACATGAAACTTTGTCAGGGGGTTGACTATCTATTGACAGATGTGTTATATCAGAAGTGGGAAGTGGGCTTCAGGCGGCCTAAAGTCATTTGTTCATTTATTTCATTCATGCAATTGTTATACATGCCGACATTTCAGAATAACTAGCACCCCGTTTAGAGGTATTTTTAAACCTTGTGCACAATCCGTTCATTTAATCGAAATAAATGCTTATCTTCATTTCGTAAATGATTTTTATTCATACACTTATTGGTGTACATTTACATACTCTTCTTTCGGCTCAAAATTTTATGGAACAAACATACAATATTTCAGGCTAAAAATAGTCAAAATAGTAAACACGTCATTAATAAATTGATAAAAGTAAATCTCTGATAATTCTTTATTGATGTTGATATGAGAAATTAGAAAGTCTTAAACATTTGTCTACAGGTACCGATGATGCAATTCTTCAAAGAAAATACGTTTATGTCTTAGAATATCTATCGGTTTACGTATTTAAGCTCAAGCGAAAAGATGCAACCGTTGCATATTTGTAAATGGAATATTGTAGATTGTCACATAAAGAGTTATGATCACTTATCTGCAATGGAGTAAACTCATAATATTTTACGCCTTGCAGCATATGCTTATTTCACGCTTTCTGAGTTTGTTTAACATGACTAGCATATGCAATGTTATATGCTAGTTAGATAAACAAACATTAGTTCCACTTAATACGAACTAATGATCTATCGGATTTTCACATAAGCCTTTGTCACCTGTTCTGAGCGACAACGATACTTTGTCCCGCAGCAATTGCCGAGCTGAGGCTTCTTAATGTGAAAGTATTGTCTTTAGACTGAAAGCCACAATGATCTTACTGTACTGTACCGTCCCGTGCCATTGCTTAAGCTTTGTGGTAAAAGAAATCCGAAGATGGCAAGTTACATTGTTTCTGTTTAATTTGAAGGCTACCACGACTGTATCGTGACAGGTAATGAGTAATATAAGTATCACAATATCTAAAAGGCAAACAACTTTCACACAGCCTAGGCGAGCCATTAACGTCGGCGATAAAGTCGAATATACGTTGCAAGCTTATCTTGGAAAATCGGTCAGCTGTAGTGTGTTATGAATGTTACCAACCAAAGGAAGCCACAATTAGAGAACACTATAAAGAACGACTCATGTGATTGGGCCGAAAAGAAAAAAAAAATTGACACATGTGCAGTTAGTGATGACTGAAATTTCAAAAAATGATGCGGGAGTTTATTAATTCTTGCCGGTTTTATTATTATAATTACTTCTGGTAGATCCTATAACATTTCCGCCAGATATGCTCACGTCTTAGAACTT
>CCAG010002750.1:0-60002 GCA_001077435.1 Glossina morsitans morsitans
ACACTACAGCTGACCGATTTTCCAAGATAAGCTTGCAACGTATATTCGACTTTATCGCCGACGTTAATAGCTCGCCTAGGCTGTGTGAAAGTTGTTTGCCTTTTAGATATTGTGATACATAGATTACTCATTACCTGTCACGATACAGTCGTAGTAGCCTTCAAATTAAACAGAAACAATGTAACTTGCCATCTTTACCACAAAGCTTAAGCAATGGCACGGGACGGTACAGTACAGTAAGATCATTGTGGCTTTCAGTCTAAAGACAATACTTTCACATTAAGAAGCATCAGCTCGGCAATTGCTGCGGGACAAAGTATCGTTGTCGCTCAGAACAGGTGACAAAGGCTTATGTGAAAATCGGTCAGCTGTAGTGTATTATGAATGTTACCAACCAAACGAAGCCACAATTAGAGAACACTATAAAGAACGACTCATGTGATTGGGCCGAAAAGAAAAAAAGAAAAAAAAAATTGACACATGTGCAGTTAGTGATGACTGAAATTTCAAAAAATGATGCGGGAGTTTATTAATTCTTGCCGGTTTTATTATTATAATTACTTCTGGTAGATCCTATAACATTTCCGCCAGATATGCTCACGTCTTAGAACTTTTTAAACAAGAAATATAATTGAAAAGTAAAAAATTTTAAGCACGCGGGATCTTATATTCTTTTAGGTGCGATAACCAACTTGCTAGACTTACTTTATTCAAAGATTGAATTGATTTCATTTGAAATTTATAATATACTTATAAATAAAAATATAAATAAAGAAATAAAAAGATACTTCCAGCTTTGACCACTTTTTCAAAATAAGCGGCTCATTTAAAGAACAAATGCACAAGTAAATCTAAATCGTTTCGTAATCTTTCATCTAAAATCTAAGCGAATGCAAAAATTTATTGATCGATTACCTTCTCTTCGGTCATGCTTTCTGGATATTCTTTTCCCATGACTAGGTAGAATGTAGGCTTGTTAACCTATCTCTGCAAAAATTGTCAGTCACAAGCGCCAAATCTTTTAAACGAAGCGCTCCTGTTACTATGCCGACTACGAACCCCTTCGCATTAATTCCGCGTATATTAAAACGCTTTGTTGTCCGGTTGGCTCGATAGCGGAATGTTTTGCTGTTGACTACGAGATCCTTCGCTCATCCTTTAAATTCTTTTAAGAGAAAATTTATCTCCTTCTTGAACAACTGAGTTCATCCGATGCCGGCAGTTCACGATTACAAAAACTGGCGCTAGAGCAAGGGGATTATCTTAGTTAGATTAGTCTTTAGTCCTTTCTATGTACACGATTGATACCAATAGAACTCTGTATGTTGATCTTATAGTTGCAAATTTAATTAAATAAATAATAAAATGAATATCAAATAAAAATTACCATTAAAAAAAAAAAAAAAACTGATATTCGGAACGAATTAGAACATAAAGGGTAACGAAAACTGAACACGTTTAAGAATTGGCGCTCATGTTGAAGTGATATTTGTTAAAATTGCAAATATATCCTCACTTGCAGACACCCTAGCAATATAGTATTAGAACCTTGGATTATCTTTCTCTTGTTGCTAAGAACTCGGAAGTGTGTTTATAATCTCTTTGCTAAGAAAAAAAAGTGGAGCCCATAGTTCCTTATTTAATGTAAAGCGTGTTTTGTAAGCTGCACTGAGTGCTTTATAAGAAGAAGAAGTACGAAAGCTGTATTTATGCCGCAAAATGAAACGTCTTTATAGTTCTCTTGGGTATATCTTGCAGTATTACTATTACATAATCACATAATCAACAAGGAATTAAAGTAGCCACTAAATGAAATAGAAAGGCGTGCAAGCTCTGCGGTCCCGAGATATGTGCGATTAGTATTCAAAGTTTTTACATCATTGGTGATAGGTTGGTTATTAATGCAATATTCGATTTATATAATTTTTTGCTCTCAAAGACTTTTATGCGTCAAAGCGGACTAAGGAAGTGGATTCGGAAATTTTTTTTAAGATAACGAGGGTGAAAAGTAGGACAATGTTTTCAAATATTCATCCATAATTTTCGTCCCGTCGAAATATTTTTGAAAAACTATTACCCGTACGTTTATCACAAAATCGTTAACGATGCATGTTTATTTAGTATAAGTAGTATTTCTAGGCCGTATGCGTTGTAATTACAGCTATAACAAGAAAATACAGCAAGACAGCATTCGTGGTAGGTTTTATTACTACGTTTATGTAAATGATGTTGGAACGTACAAAACGTTACAATGTCGAACTTTGTTCAATGCACATAAAACGTGATACATGTGTTATCTCACCTAATTAATTTTGAAAATCGTAGTAAACCGATCAAGAATATTTTTGCATAGCATATGCAAGTCGTTCTGAAAAATATCTGGACAATGGGTTTTCAGAAATATTTTCTCGGGATCGGAAGAAATTTGAAAAAGCTACAGACATTTTCCGATACAATTTCCGAGATTGCTTCTATTTTCAGCCTTAGAATCTTAATTGACCAAGGAATGTTTGAGTCAGATTTCCGCTTCATATCATCATTTTTGTGACTTTGGCGATTTCACAAAGACTATATGGCGAATTGAGGGATTCTGCAAAAATAGATCTACGATATCTACCAATGATAAAATATGGGTTTTCCAGGAACAACGACTAGATATTTATGTGTATTGTACCCAAAGAATAGTACTTTTTAAGCATAAAATCAAAAGCCCGTCAAATTGACCGGTTGCATAAGTCTAATAATATAAAATGATATAAAAGCGAATTAAGATTTTTTCTTCACTGATGCATACTGTATTTATAACTTACAGGTTTATTTTGTACATGGTTCGCAAAGTGTTTTATGGGGCGCTGCGAACACAACAATGAATTTACTACGACTTTTTCCTTAATCTTCGGTGGTAGATACAAAAATATTTGTATTATGTACGCTCTGTCCAATTCCCACATGAATATGCAAAACAGTGTCGATGGATACACACGTACATATGCTTATGCCTGTAAATATATAGATATATATGTACAATCGAGTCATATATCCGTATACATGCATAATTCGTGCCGTTTTCTCAATTATAAAGATGATGTCGAAGATGATTTAGTGCAGAGCGTACGACCTCAAACGCCTGCTATTAGTTGGTACCAATACTTTTTGTACGGAATATGTGCAATATTTTAATACATTATATGCGTAACGCAACAACAGTAAATTATGTTTATTATCAGACAAAAATAAAAAAAAAAAATAAAAACCCTTAAAAAAAAAAAAGAGAAAAATCTCGTTCCTTTCGTTTTGCAAGTGTTACTCGAGCGCGTGGGTGTGTTACGAGTATATGTCTATCAATTAGGGTAACTATGTAAACAGGGCCTGTGAGCAGTTATCTGCGTTAACATGCCTCAATATATATGTATGTTTGTGCGTTATATTATGCATGAATAGAATATAAGTGAAATACTGGTAAAATTTTTGCTAGAAATTCAATTGTTTTATATTTCGTTGGTTCCTCTGGGGTTTATGATGATTGTTATTAACGTTTCTGCGAGCTGTAATAATTAAAATATAACTGAGAATGCGATTCACTACGGTTGTGTATGGTCGTCGAGCCAATATACTTAGGGTCATGTTTAAAGGACAAGAATATCTTTACAATTCGTTAAACTATACAGTAAATGCCAAGCGCAAAAAAAAAAAAAAAAAAAAAAAAAAAAAATTGAATCAGCTTGAAGAGCTTTTGCTGTTAATTTTTTAATCAGTCGGCAATGTGAGTAAAGATAAGCTATAAAATTTTCCTCTGCGCCCTGTATGTAAATTCTATGCATTGCCCTCTCTACGATCCTTACTT
Source organism: Glossina morsitans morsitans (assembly GCA_001077435.1). NCBI lineage: Eukaryota > Metazoa > Arthropoda > Insecta > Diptera > Glossinidae > Glossina > Glossina morsitans. The sequence continues at coordinate 3,845 of CCAG010002750.1, forward strand.
GCTTAGTTTAAAGCAATCAAGATAAAATTGCTCTTATTGTGTTTATTATATTTCGACAGTGACTTTCGAAACGTTTTGGTACTATTTCCGGCAATTTACTCAAAGGCCGAAAGGAAGGGAAATGAAAAATTTTTATCATTTGTTTGTTTGGAAAATTTTGCAAAATAACTGGAATAGAATTTTTTTAAATTGCTACGTTAATCAGCAGAATTAAACTTAGGCTTGCGATGCCGCACGAACAATAAGACAACACATGATATATGCATATAGGGAGAGAGAGCGAGAAAGAGCGAAAAAGAGACAAAGAGAAAGCAAAGAATGGAGTTATAAATCCTCTTTAAATGTTGGCTCATTTAATTTGGGAAATTTCTTAAAGAAGAATTTCCATCCCATAAAGAATTTGCAGGCAGATGGCAAAAAATTGATTTGAGATTTTATTGCACAAAGAATAAAAAACAAATCTTGCTTGCCAAATGAAAGCAAAGAGAATTGGAAACAATCAATCTTACTTTGAGCTTAATTCAATTTCGATTGTGACATCTGCCCGCTTGGGCTATCGCAGACAGATATCAGATACGCACATACATGTACAGGATTCAACTACTATTTGTCAAAATCCGGCACTCTACGCCGAATGTGTAAAGGATAATCTTCTTTTTTAAGGCACATAAAAAACTTGTCTTTCGTTCCTTTTTTTGTTTTTTTACTTTATTTGTGCCATTAAAGGAAATGCTTGCACTGTTAACGGTAAACATCTACATGTGGTTTAACTATTATCACTGTCACGATACAGCGAAGATTGAAAAAAAAAATTAAAAACAAAAAACCAAAAACAAATAAAACATGCGCTCTATATTTGCCTTAAAACGAATTTCAGACACTGCTCAATTAGACCCGAGCTACGTATTCATCAGATAAAACGTAAGTATGTACGACGTATAAGTTACTTGTTAAAACCGTACAAACGCTTGAAAAACATCTCTGTTGTCTAATTTTGAACTGAAGCCAATGCTATACGATGTATATTATGGGAATGGCAATAGTTTAACTTTGTATAGGGAGTAGGTGTGGCATTGCGGCATTCCTTGGCGGAGTTTCAATCTGGCAATTTTGAGAAATCGTAAATCACTTTATCGTATCTTTCCGTGTTTCGTAAAGGTCAACAAATTTAACTTACTTGCATTTTTTCCAAATATGTGAGAACAATAAAGACAACCCCTAAGCTTAACACATTCTCATGTTTTCATTTCCATACATGTACGTATGTATGCATGAGTGGGTGTTATATTCAATCAACAATAGGGATTGGACCCCTAAGATAAACGTTTGAACAGTTCACTGTCAACCATGGCAAAGCCGGCTGTCACCCAGTCACTCATTTATCGAAACGATACGCATGTTAAAGGGTTGCGTATCAAATTAATGCAATTTAAATGGTTGGTCAGTTATCCGAGGGTCTTGTTTTCGAAAAATCTTTCTCTTAATCGAATATTTTCAGAATTCCATACCGACAATACAATACCAACAGTGCAATAAAACAACAAATTAATATCAACAGCGATTAACATCAAAGTCAATCAATAAAATTAATTTTCATTTCCAAAAATTTCAACTTAATCCAACGGTAATGTCGTTGTCGCTGAGTCACTCTTTGTTATTAAAAATTTCATTAAACTCGCATTTTTGCCAAACTCCTGCAGTAGTCGCTGGAGCAAAACAGCTTTAATGAATGGGAAATTTATGAAGTATAGAAAATCATAATTGAAAAATGATTACTTGCCCGCTAACGATTTCATAAATTATATGAATTCACCTTAAATTCATATAAATAAAATCTTTTATTGATTGTAAGTTACTCTAGAACTTGGAATACTGAGGCATGTTTCCGAAGACAATCAATTCAGTTGTATAGTATGTGACACATCTGTCATGAATACGGATAAACCGTAACCCACAATACGTAGTATAATTTATGAGCAGCCTTTAGGCAAAATATCCTTATTTGAGTGATCACGGTATAAGTATTTTTATAGGCAAAAAAAAAAAAAAAAACAAAAAACTATAGAGACAAACAATTCGAAAGGAGAGCATTAATCCCGAGTGTTAATAATTGGTTCTTCAATGTTTTTCTAATACAATGCGAGGCGACCTCTGTTTTTTTATATTGCATAAATGCGTAAGTACGTTTATGTTTATGGTAAAGTGTGTACGTGCGTGTGTAGTAACCATTTATAACTCGAGGCTATTTTAGAATTCTCACAATCATTCAAGGTTTCCTGACGGGCCATCGGCAATTGCCAATTATTGTACAATCAATGAGTCGGATAGTGAACAGAAGTTCAAGTGTTTTTCTTTTTACACTTAAATGTGTCCTTAAGAAATCATATGACTAAACTGTATTATAAATGGGATAAATTATTGCGGAGCGGTTTAAATTGTCAATAAGATCTCAAGCAATCAACCGTTTGCTTAGAAATAAAATCTCCCTTTTCCATTTTTCATTTTCATTCGAATATTTCTCATAATCATTTTGATTAATTAATTTTTAATTGTTTTGGCCGTTGCTGTCCTTTAGTAAGTAGTAGTAAGCTTCGTAGCCCAAAACAACTCTCGAAGTGCTTGCCGGCAAAGCTAAATGGATTTTTTTCCCAGCCATGATTTGCCAGATTTTTAATTTGAGAATTTAACGACGATTTTTTCAAAATTTACAATTCAGCAAAAAAAAAAAAAGATAACATATTTAAGATAGTGTAGGCTTAAGAACAAGCTTAAGCACAAGCTTTAAGGTCGCAAAAGGTGGTTAAGGACGTCCAGTTATAATCATGGGATCCCGCCAAATTTCCAGTACTGTTGTAGTAAATTGTTAATATTACGGATTTAGTTTACGCTTTCAAGAATCGTATAAACTAAGGCCATTTAAATGAAGAGACAGAATTCGTAGTAAAGAGAATGTTGCGCTTGATAAAATATCTCGTTGTGTCCGTCTGAGTAAATTGTCTACAATCATGGTTAGTTAATTTTGGTACGATATCGATATTCTTATTGTGTATTACCTGCGTACCGATTAAAGGAATATTTTATGCGTGATCAGAATCTTTGATAACTGATATATAATTATAATTAAATTTTATACCTTCAACTGGATCGTTTTCTATTCTTTGATTCAAGGGGCATCAATATATGTATGCACGGCATATACGTAAAGTGCTGTTATCAGATAAGCCTGTTCTACACTCTTTTGTGGAATATAATAAATATATATATATATATATATAGATATATATAAGATATGCATCCCTTTCTTCCTCAACAAAGGTAATTGAAAAGCCAATGCAATGTTGTATATGAATGTAAGTTTTATATATACATTATGTGTTTATTATTGTACGATATAAATATGAATGCAAGGGTATAAGAATTTTCTTAGTTGTCACAACAACAATAATAACGACATTTGTTTTAACAACGTCCGCACGAAAAGATTAAGTTGAATTTCAACTAAATAGCTGGAAATGAGATGACAACGAAATGATGAAGACAACGACGTTCGTGCAAACGTTCACCACGGTAATATTATATTAAATAGGCTTAAGCATCTTCTCACTCCTCGCATTTAAACCCTTTTCTAACTGCGTGTAATGAAGAAAAATTTTCCAATATATATACATATTTATACATATATAAATATATACGCATTCTACGACGCCATATTCATTTGAATGTTACCAGTTTAGCACCAACTTGACATTAATGCGAAGTTGGAAAGTTGTTATTGCTAAGCGAATGCGTGTGCGTGCATAAGTGTGTGTGCTCTCTAGTCTCTCTAATCACGTGGAAAGGCGAGTAAAAGCTTTATAGATGGTGTGTTAACGCCGAAGGATAAACTACGCTCAGTTTAACAACAGCAGGATACGTATGTTTATATATCTGTGTTCATGCGAAAGGGTTGTTGTTGTTATATTTTATAAAAATCTAACTAATGCTTATCATTAATCATTAATAATGGTGTTTTTCGCTCAGTGTTATTCATTTATTTTTTTTTATTTTTTTCATTTTTTTCTGATCCGTAAATAAGCGACAGAAGACTTTTGCAAGTAATTCATTCATTGTTTGTTACACTCAATGAAAATAAAGGAAATAATGGTTACGCACCAAATGCTGGCATTATTAAAAAACTCACACATCTAAACGCACAATATAAATATATACAAACATATAATTTAAATATATATAAAACATGCAGACACACAGATAGAACCGGACCCAATTTAATGGCCACAAACGTCTATTCGTTCGAGAAGGGTTGGTGGGATGATTGGCTGGTAAAATACCAGAGCAGGTCAGAGTTTGAGTTTTTGCAATGAAAAACAATAACTATGATCGTTGAGCTGCTGGCGATGAAGCATTCAAGTATCTGTTAATGGCACTCGACAATTTACAACATGAAGTATGAAATTTGACTCGCGGCTATATGTTACCAAATTATACTTGAGTCCATATATAATTGAAATTCACTTAGATATTGAGTCCAATTGAGTTCTTACCACTCATAACTGCATAAGAGCAAATTTTGTTTGAAAGGAATTAGCACTCGTTCCGAGAGAATAATTTCAACAGTTTTGTAAAAACAAAAAAAAATTTTTTTTAATATTCCGTATTTTTAAGAATTTTTCTACAATAGCTAACGTCCTAAGGGACTTTTCTTGTTTTTTTTTTTTTTTTTTTTTGTTAAGAATAGAATTTTAAAATAGTTATTGCTTTTAGAGAGCGTACAATTCATGCCTCGTTTTCTTCATCTCATATTTTAAAGGTGGTGACTTTCTATGTATATTTATGTACGCATGTGTGCGTGTGAGAATATGTATTTGATGTGTTGTTCAGCTCTTCACGAGGTGCTGGACCAGAAAATTCAATTTAGCATTTTTAAGTGCGTTTCCTTTGATCGCTAAAATCGAATTTCCAGCAACGAAATACACCGATGACAGGCTTGATAGCCTAATGTATAAAACGTAACCATCACCATAGCCATCAACGTCATCATCTCCTTGCTATCAGTCAATTTTTATTTTCGTATTTCAAGAGAACGATTTTGTATCCATAATGTAAGCTCAGCCAAACCGTAACATACCAGTCATCATCAAAGACGCACAAACAGATGTGCCCCCTTTTTGTAGACAGTTGAAAGCTTATACCATTTTCCGTTTGATCCCATATAGCTTTCAGCATGATTGTTATAATTAAGTTTTACAATTTGTCACTTTGTTTTGTATTTATACTTGTTTATGTATATGTTTTGTACAGGTATGCATGCATTGGTGTATGTTAAAATGTGAAATCAATTTGCGCACCTTTATAAAAATTAGACTTTTTCAAGCATTGTTACGGAGATAAGTTATTTTTTCAGCAAAACAAAACAACGAGGAAATTTTCTCATAGGCGTTTGCTTCGCACAAACACTAAACCAGTATTCCTGATCAAACATATGCAAGTATTGAAACAAAATAAAAAGTACATGTGAATCTCTTTTCTATCTATTAATTTCTATCTACCTGTTCCAATATATCAAACAAGGGCTACATATTTCGCAATGATCAACGGTTAAGTTCAATTTTTGCCATACATAATATTGGTTGAAGTTAAAATTTCTTTTTTTATCTCTCCCTTTCTCTCTCTCTCTCTCTCTCTCTCTCTCTCTTTCTTACTCTCCACATACATATCTTTCCATCTATATTTTAACCAGACAACTAGTCGGTGTCTTTCAAGCATTTATTCAGTTCATCGGTTCATTTCCTTCTCCTCCTATCGAAATGTCCCATTCATTGTCGCTTAGTCTATGAATTCCCAGTACAACTTAAGAAATATTTTTGTCTTAACCAATCCTTCCACAATGTATATTATTATGACTGAAGGTCTTATGCCAAGCAATAGGGGATAGTGAAGAGGCCAACACAAATTGGCAAAATAGATAAATATACGATATATTCGTGATCTCTTTGAGTGGATTTAGTTTGTGCGCCCTGTTTAATGTGTGATGCAATGGTATCCCAGAGACCATAACTGCAAACTTAAAGGAAATATTTATTATTTAGTTTGATAGAAATGTTGGTCAAATCCATCTAAACGTGATAAAAATTTTCCAGACGTTTGCTCCTATTAGGATGTAGTTTTCTTTTCTTGTAATTTAATCAACATTTTCGACTTCTGAATTTGAATCGATCTCTCAGCGAGTAATTACTGTGCAAAAGTAGAAATTTATCGTTCCCACTATATAGTACATTAACTGATTTCTTATTTGCTTGCCACAAGCACTCTGTGGTTTCATCTAAGGAAAAGAGTGGGCAAAAATTATAGTTCATGTCCCTGCAATCGAAAAGAAAGATTTTGCAAAGATTTTTGAGTTTCAGTGATTATTTTGAAAACCTTCATTTTCTCTTATCATTCATTTAAAGTTCATGATATGCATGTAAATTTTAACATATACATATACGTATATAAATATATACATATACACCTACATACACATGGATATGTATATATATGAAATTTGATCAGTATAATAAAGGAATAAACAAACTAACAAAACAAGTCTGCGTTAATAAAGTGCCAATCGGGCTGTTAAGAGCATGCGCCTGCGCGTGATTTAGTCGAATTCACGAACTTAATGAAGTTCTTTAAATCACGCAATGTGTTGCAATAACAGCATCAGAACACAAAACTAGCAGCAACAACCACGACAACAATAACAACAACAACAATAACAACAATAACAATCATGGTATTAGTATTAAGTGATGGCCACTAACACTAACACTATGAAAGCAAGGTAGGCAGTCGATTTGCCAGGAAAATAAGTAATCAGAGACACTGCTCACAGCACAGCAGGTCGTAATGGTAGCTAAAGATCTCATTAACACCACGAGAATAATTAAAAGCGACTTGACAACAAGATCTAGATGTTGCAAGAAGCCGACTGCCCCCGTAAATAAAGAGAACTTATTTGAAAAAAACCCAAAAATAAAACAGTAGCAAAAGTGCACGAATTTTTCGGTAAACGTTTTATAGATAGCATACCAATGACATACGCTGAGGTGGCGCTTTGTTAGTTTGTCTGTCTGATTGCTTGTTTGTCTGGGCCTTTGATTGTCGGTCTATCTTTAGTTAAGTAATGAAAAAGCACTGAGATTAAATGTTACAGACCAGCGTTAAAAAATTAGTTACAAGGCAATCTTTCAGTGACTGGATACATTAGTAGTTAGGTTTGTTTGTACATTCGATTATTCGATTACTAAAAAATGATCACAAAAACAGTTTTCAATTAAGTTTACAGTGAGCCCATTACTATTAGGCCATAAAAAGCTAACATAAAAGAAATCTCGGTCAAACAGTGGGTAGATATTATATGTGCAGTCGTCAACAGCAATAAATGGCAATATCTTGGGAACTGTTGTCTTGCTTTGTTGTTATGGTAAAATTTACCTTTGTTTCGTTTAACTGTTTTGTTGCTAAATTTTTGTTGCTGTTATTATTTTGTGATTTGATGGCATAAAAAAGACCTTTTGTCTTAACTTTAGGTCACTTTTTTATTATTTTTGTACAGAATCGTTAGTTGGTTCGTTGGTTTGTTCGTTTAATTGTTGTTGTTTATTTTGACGCATTGATTGATGGATCGTCACCGAGAGTCACCATAAATATGTCGATGTCGTCTGCATCATTCGACTGATACTGTTGCTACTACTGTCGCTGATTTCATTTTACGTTCGCAGAGAATGCAAGGGACACAGAATATTACGCTGCGTGTGAGTGCGCGCGTATGTTCTATGCGATCACTTTAATATTTATCGCTGATGTTTGTCTGAGATTTTTTTTTTGTTCCCGAACAATTCTGTTGAATTTCGCGCTCATTTCTTGAACTTGATTCATAAACAAGTTTTCGGGTACAAAGCGGGCAAAACGAGACAACAACAACAAAAACAACAATAACAACAACAACAACAACGCAAAGTCTCTACCCAGAAAACTTTTCAATATTTAGCTGGCCGTATTCATCAGAAGGGTAGCGGAGAGAAAGGAACAACGGTAAGAAAAAAAGCACTTAATTACCTTGACTGTGGTAGGCCTATGTCTGTAACACAGTTTATCGGAAACTAAATGATGCATGTACCGCTGCAGCCATCAAGTCGCTGCATACCTGTTTGTAGTGGATCTATTTATTTATTTAGTTTTTTTTTTAATTTATTTTATTTGATTTCCATAAATGTAAAGAAGTGGCTTTCGTTCTTAAATAATTAATTAAAAAAATTTCTTTCTTTTGATTGTGGATTTTTGTCCTAAGGGTGATGATGTTCTCGTAGGGAGAACATGTGTATAAGTGTAATCCGTTACAAAATTCCTGGATGTTGTTCTCTTCAGTGGCTTCCAGAATAAAAGCTTTAAACATTTTTCCTTTCATTCATCTTATAAAGCTGACAGCAGTAGCGAATGGGAACGCACTACAGTAGAAGTTTTGTCAATCAATACTCGACATTACATATCCTGCATATTAAGTAGTTAAGGAACAATATCGACAGCAATAACAACACTAAAAATAGCAACGAGCGCACACTTAAATTTTTACATGTATGTAAATATAGGTTGTGGTGTAAGAAACTGTGTACGCGCGCACACATTCCTTTGTAGCGAAAGTTTACTTACTTCCAGAAATCGATATGTAACGTGACAGCATCCCTTCAGCAGTTCAGCCACTCGCCAAGACGAAAAAAGGAGAGGAAATAAAATATGCAAACACATGGCCGTTTTGTTTACATGAACCTCCATATACAAGCACATACCCGAACAAGCTATATACACTATATATTTGTAAATGTTTTTCGTTTTTGACATTTCATGACATCATATACTATACCGATAGAAATAAAGTGGAACAACACTATAGAAAAATGTTGTTCACTCTTTGCATTCATGTTTTCTCCTTATGTCTTTTATTTGTATTTATTTATTTATTTTTTTATTTTTTTTTTTTCTATTTGGTATTTTCTGTTTTCTTTTTTCTTTGTTCTTAATGTTTTCAACAATTTGAATAGTTAATATTATTTTGGAATTTTGTAAACTTGCACAAAAATTCCAAAGATTTCTATAAGAAACTATGGTATGTATGTATGTATGTATGTATGTATGTATGTATGTATGTATGTAGCCATTTAAGATTGTTTGTTTTTTCCATTTCTATTGTTGGCCGGTCTTGACAATGTAACCTTAACAAGATTGAACTCTTAAAGATACAAGTGTTTATACCGGCATTCTTATAAAACTGATTTAGTTAATACTATTAGAAATCGTCTATTAAAAGACTTTCAATTGCCACAACTATTATCTGAGATCATCTTCTCTAAGCTGTTTACAGAAAGTTAATGTATCAGTTGGCGTAACCTTTTGTTACTTATACCGGACCATAGAAATTTTGTAAAAATGTTAGTGAAAGTTGATAAAAAAAAGAATAAAAAAAAAAAAAAATGTAATCAACTTACTCGTATTTATGTTGCAAGCAAGCAAGCAAGCAAGCAAGCATTGGGAGATGTGTGAAATCATCATTTATAGCCACTTCAAAGTGGATTTACTTAAATGATAATCTTTCGTCTTACATCGGCTTATTGTCATTATGGTCGGGCTAACAACTACTGGGAGGTCGTTCGTCATCCATTTCCATCCATTGTTTCGCTTATATCATTTACTATTGATTTCGGCATTTTCTTATATTAAAATAACATGCAATTATGTGTAAGTATCCGCACACGTATGAGCCACAACCAAGCACACGAGTGGCTAAGTCCATAGATGATGTTAGCGATAATTTTATGATGATTTTGTATTCTGAACAAAAAGCAACTTAAATATAAAAATATTCAGAGTATTAAAGGAAAGCATTGTATATACATACCATGGTATACTTACAATTGCTGCTACTTATTGGCATCTTCTGTTATTGAAGTGAATTGAAATCTTATAAAAACTGATGATTCAACAGTTTTATGGTTATTTCTTGAAGAGGGCCAGTGGTTAACATGCAATATTCATTTGAAGCAGATTGAACGGTTAGTTAAACAAAAAGATGAAAAAATATAAATAAATAAATTTGGAGAGTTGCTCTGATGCAAACGTATTGTATTGAGCATTCAGTAGCGTATCTCTTTTTTAATAGCTATGTCAAAAGGAAAATCCCAAGCCCGGTGGAAATGGTGCAACAATATTATCATTTTCGGTTCACAATAGCATAACACATTCACTAGTGTAACAGCTATGGATGATTTATATCCGTCCGTTGATTATATTTTTGGAATCTGACAAGTCGTGAAACACATATTAGGAAACTGAATCTTTGGTGTTCGTACATATCTGAATCATTTGAAGTAAAGTTGGTAATAAATAATCATGAGCCTGACACGTGAAAGAATCGGCACTTTGTCAAATAGGAACCTGTGCGTTCACTCTCAGTAACACTTTTAGACTTTGAATTTTTTACTTGTATGATTTTAGGTTACAGCGACGGAGGCGAGCAACATTTGCCATATCTTTCGGACTATAAGACGCAATATAGAAAAATATACCTTAATGTTGCTTTCGGATGGAAATTTTTATTTTTTCCTAACATAACTCGTACTGGCAATATTCAGTCCATCTTCACTCTCGGCGCTATCACTCGTCTCGTTAATGTCACCGTTCGTGTTACTTTCATCTCAACTATTGCTGTTACTCCTTTCAAAAACTGCGTCATCTTCCGTACGAACTATAGCTTTACTTATTCCGCATTTTTTAAATGACTTTATAATCCTCTCTTCTTTCGCAGCTTCCCATGAATTTTTCATCCAGGTACAAACTCCCGAAATTTTTGTTCGTATCATACGCCCTGTTGTGGTGAGATCATGATCTGTCTTTGCCATCCATTTTTTCACTCGTCTTGCACAAAATTTTTAAATAGTTTATGGCTATAGACATCTAAAGGTTGTGATTGACTTGTGAGGCTTCCAGAAATGATTGCTATTTCTGTATTCATTCCTTTCAGAAGGTGCTGTATGCGCTCTGAATTGATTCCACATTAATATCTACGGCTTTTTAAGCAATGCACCTGGACTTTGTCCACATTCGCAACTTGATTAATCTCGAAATTATATTTCCTTCTCGCTCATATTATAAGTCTATGGAATTCTATAATTTTAGATCCGCATTCAGACGGCATTTTTTGAGCTAGTGTTGTTTTTGTATGGATACAAAACCCATGTCTTTTCATCAAATCGAAAGCACATTAGCAGTTGCCCACATATTTCCGTGCTTCAATTGTTTGTTACCCAATTTTTCACTTCTAATTCTGGCCATTTTCTAAGTGCGAACGGAATGTTTTCCTGTCTTTACTAAGCAGTTTTAATTTTTCCTCTTGTTTTCTTCATTCGCGAACCATTTTCCCTGTTGGTGGTGGACCAAAATGTTTTTCTGCTGCTCCGTTTCCGTATTGCATAATTGATCACCTTTTATACTTCACGTTATATGAATGTCTGTTTTGCTTTATGCTCATTTTTTCTAACTTTAGAATAAACATTTGTAAGATTTATAAAATTAATTGAAATTCGTACAAAAGCGCACGCGATTACAGTCTAAGCCTAGTACTAGCTATTGGTGATCATGGACCAAAAATTTAAGTTCGTTTTTCTATGTAAAAAGGTACGCCTTAGAGTCCGAAAAATACGGTACTTAGATCGAAAAACTATCTGGACTACTATCTGGCAGCTGAGGCAGCTTACTTCAGCTGAAGTGAGGTCGTTGAAACTGCATGGCAATGACTTTAAAGTAAAGTTGCCCTTTTAATGACTTACTGTGATGGGAGAATTTGCAATTCCTTGAGGTATTTGCTATCGTGGACGACCGGAGATATCAGGACCAAAGTTCTTTTTCTACCTATTGAGTGCTAAGTTCTTTCTACAGTTACGACCAATGCGGCCAATTATTCTTTAATAAAGTGTTAGGTATACAAGAGTGACCTAAGGCCGAGGTTGTTTTCTTTTTAATCTAGCGCGGGTGGTGTTTTGTGATCCAACTGATGAATTCTGTAAAACTTTTACTTTTATACACGCTTAATCCCGAATCCAAGTGTTACCTCTTGATCGATAAATAATTTGAGGGCATAAATTTGTGAATTTGTTTCTTAATAAAAGCAAGTAACCTCTGTAGGCCGTGACTAAAAATAGTTTCGTTTATAGTGTTAATTTTTATGATTTCTTACTAAAGTGGGACCGTTCGTTGATTTTTTGATAAGATTTCGATGATGTTTGTTGCAAAACTAACATAAGCACTGTACGATGATCAATAAATTGTCTTCCAGTCAAATATTATCACTATTTTCATAACGACTAAATTGTACGCATGCCCATATGCATAATTACAAACCAGTAAAGATATTGATGACGCTTTAGAAAATGTTGTCACATAATTATTATGACTGTAGGGCAGAGAAAACGTCTTTTTCTCCCTCTCTTCTTGTTTTCTCTATCGGGCATCAGCCCAGTAACAAGTGACCAAGTACAGCAGACTCTAAGAATATAATCAAAAATACAGTTGCGTGTGTGCGTACACATGAGTAAACAAATATTCGTAAAAATATATATGCACGGCTTAAAGACGTATAGATTAGGGATTAAAATACTATGTGTTAAATGTCAATGTTCGCTTGGTTGAAAGTATATATATATATATATATATATATTTTTTTTTTTTTTGTGTTAAAACAGAAATTTGTAACTTCCGTTACTAGCTAATGATATCAAATTATTTGTTAATTTCGCACAAAATCAATAATGCAGGAAAGGAGCACATATTGCGAAAGGGAAATCGCGATTAATTCAAATAACAAATCTAAACAAGTTTTGGTGAATGGTAGCGATTGCAACTCCGCAACAAGCAATCAAACAATCAACCACTAGCTGGATGCACGGCCAACAACAAGAAGGATGAATTAATTACAAGTGCGCATTATTTGTTTTAGAGTTTTAGCTGAATCATCTGCATACACAGAATCTGTGGAATGACAACAGCGCACAGACGCACATACAAACGCTCATTCTTATCCCAATTTTACTAAAGTACGCAAATATGCACACAAGAGTTCATTTTTCATTTCTTGTATCTCGGACAACAGATGAAAAAAAATTCTTTAAATAAATAACAAACAAATAAGTCATTTGAATGCGTTTGCTGGATTGCTAACTAAATACTTGATTTATTTAGTCGGTATTTTAGTCTATCAATTGTTTTCAATATTTATTTAATTAACCAGTCAGTCGAGTATGCATTGACGCTTCCTCGTCATATGCGTGTTTCCTGATTTGTTGTTTATTTTTTATTTTTTTTATATTGATTCTTTTATTTTTGGAGCCTTTAAGCATCCGTTGCGTTTCAAGTCATTCAGATAATGCACAAAGCAACTTTACGTCGCTCTGATATATTAACATTTAACATTCTTTGCTCACATTGATTGATTGAACAGAATTCCTCTGGATGCCATGTAATATGCCTTAATTGACTTGGGATCATCTCTAATTTTGCGGTCATTAAGCCACCTGCCATTTCGAAATCTTTTTCACTAGCACACAGTGAGAGAAAGAGAGAGACTTACAAAAGAAAGCGAAAGAGAGAAAGAGCGAGACAAAGAGGAAAAGAAAGAAAGAAAGAAAGAAAGAAAGAGAGAGCGAGAGAGAGAGAGAGAGAGAGAGAGAGAAAAAGGTTTAATACAATAATTTTAACTAAAAGTTTCTTGGCGTTGGCAGCATTTCAAAATTCTCCCGATTGGCAGTTTTGTCATTTGTGGTCACTGTCTTAATGTCGCCACGGTGTACGTGGCTATTCGCAGTATGCCACATAAAATAATTAATGAATGTTCAGTTGCATGCCTGGCGTTCATTGCGTGGAGTTGTGTGGAACGCAGTTTACACGCGCAACATCACATTTGAGACGCGCTTAAAGTGTCGCACAATTGTAGCTAATGCCACAATCGCGTATACACGCACACCAAACTTAATGAAGAGTTTTTCCAGCAATATCTATAGACACACGTTGTGCTTGTTTAAAAACTGCTCGCTGCCTATAGTTTGATACAGTTCATCTCTTCATTTTCATGTTGAGTGCTCCAAGAACATGACAAAACCAGACTACTGCACGTTGTGGATGTTTAACATGGGATACATTCATACAACGGTTGAGTGACGAGCTGACCAAGTTGACTGCTCCATTTGAATTTGTTCACGCATGCATAAGATATACAAATAAAAGCTGAGTTTCAATCACAGCTTAAGAAACAAAAAGTATGGGTGACTGCTTAATTGTGTTGCAAAAATAATTTTGCTCGTTGTAAAGCTCGTTTAATGAATTTGATTTATAATAGCACTCGTCACACTTGCATTGGTTAGATGTAACGCTTGAAAGACAATGAGAGTCAGTTAGACTTCTTTTATCGTCCAGCTCATCCCTCTTAGCGAGCTAAATTAGTTCTAAATTCCATTAAAATTTTGATGAAAAGATGCAAAGCCCCATACATATGATGTTCATATCAGCATATGTTGCATATTTGGCGTCAGTATTAAGTGAAGCTGATGGATGTTTCGTTATTTTCATGCGAATGGTTACTGAACGCAGAAGGATGTTGTGGTATCCTTCTGTCTGAGCCCAATGAAAAAGTATGTCTTGATGATCGTAAGGAGGAAAAATGAAAAAAGGAAAGAAAGACAGACACACAAGGTAGCAAGTGACACAGCTAGCAGACAATATAAGACTGTTTCTGGCTGCCTGTTGAGTTAACTACTTGCATGGATGGTTGACCGGTTGGTTGCTGCTGTAAGAGAATCATAGTATTATGCGAATAAAAACCACTAAATTATTTTGAAACTTACATTGGCATTCGATGAATGACAGAAGCACGAATCGTGCAGGTATTTTGCGTGTCGTATGGACGTTGTGCGCTAACAATATTCTCGTACAATAAAACCAACACTGGAGTAGTAACAGCAGCCAGTCAGGAAAAAGACGAAGCAGAACCAGAAACATTAATAGCAAGTCAATAATGAAAATACGGTAGATACGGTGTGACATCAAGATGAAAAATAACTCAAAACAATGACAGGAAAAATGGACGGACACAAAATAGATACACAAACAGAGAGACAAACTGGTCGCGTATTGTTGTTGTCCACCATCGTACACAGCATACAGCAGCCATAGTATGCAGACTACACATTGCAGAGACAAATACGCATCTTTGGCATTTTATGCCTAATAGGGAAAACGGCTTGGAGCAAAATATATAAACAAACGTTTACACAATATATTCGTATGCATGGATGATTATATGCGTGCATATATATGTAACCGAGTGTATAAGTGAATAGTTGGTCAAATGGATGGATGGATGGATGGATGGACAGATGCATAGATGGATGGACGGATGGACGGACAAATGAGTTGTCGGATGGATGCATAGACTGCATTGTAGTGTGCTTATACATGCATGCATATATATATATATATATATATATATATATATATATATATGTATGTGTATATGTTTGGATGTGCGATTTTATGTTTTTTTGGTAATTTTGCATGCATTGTATGCGAAGTATATGATATCTTGTCTTCCAGTCTAAATCTGAGGAAAATTTGGTCAAATGTTCCCATACGAAATGAAAACAATCAGCAAATCAAAATTATGGTAGCGAAGCCGAAATATCATGACATGACATAACAAAAAACACAATTCTTGTAAAATGAAACCCTCCGTCTTATCTTCGCCCTTACGTTACTTTCTCTGCATTTATGCGAATGTATTTGGAAACTAACATTACTAGAAATGCTCTTGTCTTACATGATTGCAACAGGATGAAGAGCAACAAATTGTGTATATATGCACATGCACACCTACACATATATTTTAGTTCATACATACACAGCCCTCAGGTGTACACCATTTTGATTAAATTTGTGTTAACTGTAAGAGAATTCGTATCTAAAGCCTTGCGGCGTGTATAGGCAAACCAAAAGAGAGAAAAAAAAAATAGAATGAACTCATTTCTCAAATTCTATCATCATCGTCATCAGCAACCAACAACCGTTGTCATCTTTGCCTCCTACAATAACAACCAAACAAAATTCAACATTACATTCAATGTATCTATAATCCTTACTGTGTATGTGAGTGATTTTGTAAAAGGGAAACACTGGCAATTGTACAAGAGCTGTGGGTCTAAGCAAATATGGCGTCCAATCAGGCAAAAGGCCATAATTTGTGTTTTACCTTTAGGGGGCGACTAAGTTTTGACGGACTGATTCTCGCTCTCCTATGTAAGAAACAACGCAAGCTAAGTTTATAGAATAAGTGAAGCCAACGATAATAACACAGCAACAAGATAGACAATACAATCAGGCAGCAATGACAACAGCAACCAACAAAAACAATGGTAAGTAAGAACGCCTGACAAAATCATGTGTTTTAGAATGCAAAACTAATTGACTTGACACTCAAGGCTAAATGCAAACTACTAAGGCGCCATCTAAGGCATTAACAAGAAAACGTAGAGAATTTTCTCAGATGTTGTTACAATTTTCCGCTATTGGAATAGTAATAATATTATTTCCACATTTACTTTTACGTAATGTTAAAAATCAATGATTTAAAATACAGGTTTATTCAATATCTTTGCATTTGTTTCCTAAACAAACCAAACTCGCCAAACAATGATGATCTTAAGACCATCAATACTATTAATATTGTCACTGCCACAACCAGTATCATCACTACTACGAACAACATTTTCACTATCATTGCCACCACCACTAGTACCACCACCACCACCACTATTACCATCAATCCTACCCCACCCCTCCTACCCTGGGTTATTGTTAGCTGCTCCGTGGCTTTTAAATAAATATTTATTGTGTGTACCTTATTATATGCTTAATTATTTTTTAATTTATATATGTATATATATATATATATATATATATATACATGGTTACTGAAGTTTCTGCAAGTATTATATATTCAGATACTTACGCACGAACAAATGAAAACATATCTTGCTGAACGTTTTGTGGCCGTAATTTCTTTCTAATTTCTATTTGTTGTGTTCTTGTAAAATAGAAATTTTTAGCTTAAATTTCGAAGACTTTCTCAAACGAAATAACGAATTAATTGTTTTTAAAAGGGTATTTTTGGTTTTAGTACCTACATATGCGCATAATCTAATGGCCTACATCCTGATATACCAGTTTATATAAATATACATATGCATATATGAGAGATGTGAGAGATACGTGTATAAACATAGCCACGTTCACTGACCACTTAAATGAATTATATGTCGCGTGACGTTGAAATCATTTCGCGGATTATGGACAAATAAATCGGAGGACAGACAAATTTTCGTATTCACATATATGTTTTTATGTAGTTCTTTTATATATGCCAGAATGATATTTACTGGTTAGTACAGCTCTCACACTCGGTAAATAGTTACCATAATCGAGCAACTATAAAATTGTTTTTTATACATAGCTGTATGCGTACAACTTATGCGTATATGTTTTATTAAATTAATAAAACAATATTTTTCAGGCGAAATATTTCAATGACTCAATCTATATGTTATCGTTCCTGCTGGCATCATTTAAATAGAAAATGTAGTCAAGCTTTAATTAAAGTCACTTTCAATTTATGATAAAAGCAAAAAGAATTTTACCTTTACCTTTAAGCTAAGTACACTTCGCCAAAATGTTGCCAAAACTAAAGTACCCAAAAACAGTAAACATAGGTAAAATCCCATCCCAAATATGATCCAGAAGAATCTTCTACATCGTGCTATACGAAGACGCATGCATATACTGATCTAAAATGCATATTTGTGTCCGTCCATACCCTGATCGTGACATTGCATCAAGTTAAGTCGAAAATATAAGACCAACTCTTAGTCTTTTTAATAGTCTGTAACTTCCAACATAGGAGAAGCTAGGAGAAGCTCGCAGTTGCTAAAATCAGCCTGTAAGACAACTAACTAAGATTTTCGAACAGGCAAAATTCTAAAAATGGTAAAACCAAATGAAGGATTCGTAAAACTCCAGATGGCGCCCCAGCTGGCCACTTGTGGAGAGTTTAACAACAATTCGGTAAATATTTCACGCGTGCGAAGAGATTAACATGAAAATGTCATAATGAAATTCGCTCCAGCCAGTCGTGCCAAGAAAGCTGAATTGCAATATTCGAAAGAACAAGATTACAAGGGGCGTTAAAACGTTGTAAATGTAATCATGTTCATGTAATTAACTTGTAACTGGATCTTCTTATGAATGGTAAATAAAACCCACGTTAACATAAAAATCACAATTCAGTGCGACTTAACCACAACAGGTATTTTACGTGACAATATTCTCAGCTATGTTGGTGTATATTCTCCTATTTACCATAGATAATGGATAGATGGTTAGATTTAATGGATTGAAGTAAGCCAGGTTTAACGATTTTGCGATGCAATTAAAGAAAACCCTCACCATTTGTGGCACAGAATAGTTATTCAAATACAAGTCTACAGTTCATTACATTAATAATAGGCTTGATTTCTTTTCTTTTTTAGTTTTCCCCGAAAAACAAAATTGATCTAATTTTGTTCTTTATGAATACTTTGAAGCACTTTTGAATTAATATTTACAAAGGAATAAAAATGAATTAATATTTGTTGTTTGCTGAACGCTCTGGAACTGAACTGCATAGCGTTCGAACGAAATGTAATAAAAACCATATAATCTCATACTAAAGCAAATTTATCCAAAAGTTTGGTATTCGATTTTCAATAGTTGAGAGATCGTTTCAGTTTATATAGAGACTGATGTTGATAAGTAAATTTCTGTACAGTCATAGGGATAAGCTTCCATTTAACAAACTAATATAAACGACAGTCTCGAGCTTGAATAATCTTGAGCCATTTTACGTAATCAGACAAACAACTTACGGGCTTAATTACTTAATCCTCGTTTACTAATGTTGTCTAAAATTTATGAAATCCTCACACAATAGGGTAATACGTTGTTTCGTCTTTAATACACAAAAACACATACACATACACACATATGGACACGAAAAAGAGGAGCGCTTGACCTCAATGAATATTTGGCAAGTCCGATAGAAAAGCGCGCCGAAACGTAGGTGGATGCTCTCGCTTGTCCCAAAGGTATCGCTGCGAAGGGAGAGACGCCAGTGTGAGGTAAATGGGAGCCTAAGGGCCCACCAAATGAAGAGCAATTGCAACCACCCCACACCAAATAATACCTATCGGCGGTCCTGCGGAGGACAGACGCTTGGATAGCGAATCGTGCGTGCTGCTGGTACGTGTACCTTTTGAAGATTTTTATTTCTGTCTCTAGCTCGCGCAACAAAAAAAAAAAATGACATACGCATACAAATACGCATACACATACGTACACAAACGAGGTAAAATAGAAAGGCGATCCCTATAATGCAAACTTGTACATATGTCTAGGTAGCATTTAGAGAAAGCGAAACAGAATACAGTTACAGGAAATTTAAAATTAATTGTAAACGCAAAGCAACATTAATATTAACATTAAGTTTTTTATATTTTCTAATATTTCGATAAGCTATTGTACATGATATAATGCGTAAATCGATGTATGTGCGCAAAAATATACGCTAACTAGAGACTTACGTATGCTTCTCTAGCTGTTTATAAATCAAAGATCAAAACGTTAATTAAAGTGAAAAGTCGAGCAATGAATGGTTCCTTTCACTTTCATTGACTGGGTTTAGACGGTAAGCGAAGAAACAAAGCTAAGGGTAAAGTTTTGCTACGGTTGCGGTTAATTCATTAATTCACCCCTTGAGGTCATTAATTACTTTGAACTTGATCTTCGTTCATCTACATTCAAGTTCACTGCAAACGTTCAAAAGATAAAACTCAACTTTTTCTGACCTTTCCTTTAATTTATTAATAGATATATGAATAAAATAATAATGTGTGTGTGCGTGACTAAGCGTTAGTATGTTTATAATGTTTTCCTCTCCATTCCTACATCGTTATAGGATTAATAGCAAAATTTTATTTATTTTCTTTTATTAGCTCCATTTTAGCAAATATATCTCACTATGGATATCTTTCGTTATTTGTTAAATGCTCAGCGTTGGGTAGTTTGTGCTTAAGAGCAGGAAGGATTACACTTTTCTGGTAATTCAAGTTTTTCGTTTGGGAATTTATTGATTTATTGACTTTATCATTTGATATGTTATGTACACATGTATATATATATATATATATATATGCATATACATACATGCATATGCATATATATAATATGCATATATGTAAATATAAATATATATATATATATATATGTGTGTGTGTATGGATACATATATTTATGAATAAATTATATGTTATGAAGAAACACTTCTGAGCGCATAAGCAAAAAACGTTACTTTAATTATTGTAGTAAACGTTAGAAAAATATTGTAAGTGAAACATACGGCCATCAAGTCACGATTTTGCGCAGCGCTGTCTCATCACTGTTCCTTTGTTATACAATACTACACTGAGCTATGTATTCTGTTCTGTTGTTCAATAACAATACAGTCTATGATTTTTTTTCTTGTTTTTTAATTTTTTATTACCTATGGTATAGCTAATCTAAGAGAGCAGATAGTGACATGTACACTACAAAATTGGGAGCAAACACAAACGTTTTGGAGGAAAAAAAAAAATAGAGCATTCTTATGTAAAATCGTAATAATAAGGCGGCTACTAATAAAATTAAACATGACTTGTCGCTATCGGAATATTTCACCGAAGTCTTCAAATTAAAAAATCAAGGTGGTTTTTTTCTACTAAATTTTCTTACTATTAACGTCGAAAAAAATGATTTTGCCATTGATTTATGGCCACCGAGGAGACGGTCGAATTTATGATTGTAGCTAGTAGTGTCGCTCGCTTGAAATTAACTAAAATCGATCGAAATCAACTAAAGAAAATTAACAATTTTCGGTCCTTAGTTCGCAACTGGAAAGTAAGGCTTTATTTTTGCGATCAATAAAATCATATTATCTGAAGCTTTCAGATAAATTGTTTAATGAAACGTTCGAGTGAAAAACTCCTGCATAAAGTATACATTTAAAGTCCTTCTCAAGAGCTCAAAACGACTCTCAAAGTAATGCACGCTCAACACGTAAGCTGTACAAACATATCTACAATTATGTACTACAAAAAATCTATGCCTTGCCCTTTCGGATGAGAAAACGGCTTAGCTTGAGTTGAGGCGGAAAATGCCAGATCTAAATGTAAACAGCCTCGTAGAAGCTAAAAGATTTTCCCTCGAGACCGTAACAAATCAAATAATAACAATTTTCTTCCGGTGCATTTTCTATATATATATATATATATATGCATGAATAGAATAGCAAAAAATTAAAAATCTCATTTTTTTACATGCGCATGTACACAAACCCACAAAGAAGCTAACTGACATACTGCATAAACACTTGTACGTGTACCTTTGATCTTAGGTGAGTTGCTGATATCTCAGTATATAAAAAATTGATTCAAATAAACACGATTAACTAAAGCAAAAAGAAAGAAAAAGAAAAACAAAAAAAAAAAACGCTTACAATATTAGTAACAACAGGCAGTTATTATAACAAAAATTCTCAAATATGAAATAAAACCAAGAATGCATTGTAAATTGCTTGTATATTTACAACAAGTTGACCATGGGACGAAAGGAATTTGTTTCCCTCGCCTATGAGGCTTACACGATTAAACATTTGCCTGTAAAAATAAAATAATAAAGTCAAACTTATAAACATTGCATTGCAATTAGTTAAGCATGAAACAACAATAAAAACAACAACAATTGAACGTCAGGTAACTGTCAATGTTCAATAAACAGCAATAATACGAAAGAAAACACCAAATAAGCAAACGAAACTATAGAAATAACTCGAGAAATTTCCATGAACAGTCAAAACTTGACTTAAGAAAAAATATACATCTTCGTATTTTCTCTCCACTGATTATCCAACCTTTGGGATAAGGGTGTAGATCCATTTATTTTTTATTTTTGAGTCGCCTTTCACCCATTGTTGCCAATCCGTTAATACATTCGATCCGATAGTTCTTTTTACTTTGCGGATGTTATTACCTTCTTCGACTGCTCTTCTCTTCTTTTTCCCGTTGCGGACATATTGGCAATGTTCCTGCCAGCACCAATGCAACTGACGTTCCAGGTGTGCAATATCACTCACAGTATACGAAGCCTTTGAAGTATTTCTAGCTTACATAGAAAATGTTTGCTTCGCCTTGCTTTTTGGGTTCACATGAGCGCGGCGTACATCATTTTTCGCATAAGCTACGCTGCAATATAGGTTTCCGCCTGACCTGTTTTGGTCCACTCATATTTGGCATCATTTTGCATAAATAAGTTGCGGTCGCCAACGCTTTGTTCGTGACTTTCATTATACGTTGCGCAAAAGTTTATTTGATATCTAACTGTATTCCAAGATATATGAGGATACTACTGAATACGATACGATGCCTCTCGAAATCTATTTCCGACACTTAGAACAATCTTTTGTCCGTCGTTAGTATTGTTTGATTTTTTTCTGCGGCAAGCTTATCTTGCACTTCTGTAACCCTCTATTTGTACGACTTGCGCTATTATCTGCATCGATCTCTATAGATGAATTCTTGTGATACCCTTGCTGTGATCGTGTGATTTCCGATGCCATCGTGTTTGTTATAGTGCCGATTTCTATCTTGCAAATAGTCTCCAATCTTTTTAATTAGTTACCTACGTAGGCCTAGACAAATAAGTTTATAAAAGGATGAGCTATGTATGTATGTAGTAGCTTGGCGGGTTTTTGTAACAAAACTTCGGAACATGCTAACTTTGCAGCATAAATTACAGATACTGTCTTGTTTTTCAGAAGTCGAAAGGCTGATTGAATTTGTTCCGTTGTGATCATGTTTCATAGTAAAACTCCAGGCAAATTTATTTTAACTTCATATCGTTGCTCTGTTTTTAGAAACAATTACACATACACTTTCCTGCTGATCACTTCGTACGGCAAACCCCGTGGATCGTTATTTTCCTCCTTGCATGCTTGTCTCCTGCCGTCTCCCCCTTTCTATTGTTGCTCTGGGAGACTTCCGCGTCCTTCTGTCGCACTTAAGCTCGGTTATGTTTCCTGTGATCTTTGCAGCTTGCATTTTGCCCTTTTGGTAATTCATGCCTTTTGGCCATATGTTCCCTCTTTTTTATTCCTTCCACTGCTTTGTTGCCTATAGCGAAGATGATATATTTGTGATCACTTAACTTTTTATTTTTTACATACGATTGTATTCGCCTTTGAAAAGTGGAGGAAGAACCGGCATTTAATACGAAGAATATGTCTAGTGATGCGACCATTTCGAGTACAGTGAGCCATCATATTGAAATTTTTCATGTCACTCTGGTGACTTGCTATCAACATAATGCGGAAACATTCTTGACGTGCTCCTTCAAAACTGCTAAGCACTATCTATGCACGGTGAGAAGTAATAGCTATCCCTGCCGCTTCATTAAAAACAAAGTTCATATTTGTTGTTCCATCTACTTTTCCAAACTCAAACTTAGTGTTCTTCATACATGGTAGACGCTTTGCGAGGGACCGAGCAACGTCTTATAATTCGCAGGGTCTCATTCTTGCGTTCTACGCCTTTGTGTCCATCCTTTCCACATATTCTGTGTAGTAAACTGCGGCCCATACCGTGGCCATCTCTTGCCAAATTTCTTGCCTGTAAGTATCGATAACATAATTTCCTATTTTCTTTTTTCCTGATGCGACATCGGGCTCACTCTAATGTGGCGGGGCGGGGCCTAATTAGGGCTTTTTTGGCTCTACCCGAAAGCTTTCCTAATGGTCCGCACCAGGAACTTCTCCGTGTCCAATTCGCCTAATTCTTTTATTATTATTATTGTTATTATTTTTGTCTTTTCGACTAATTCCTATACGAATTAGTTTTCGAATAAGATCTGCAGTTTATATTTCCTCGCAATAACTATTTGTCCCAGTATATGTTATAGTGATCTTGTAGCTTACTAGCCAAGCTAGTATGGTCGTCTCATTTTTTTACTGGGACTAGAAAATCAGCAGCCTGCTTTACATTGATTCCTTCATCATCGGCCATCACTTTAATTGCGATAGTTGGGCCTCTCTGGGCTGGATGGCTACGCTTTCTCCAAATCATCACGGTTTGCCAACCCTTCCATTTGTTTTTTTTTTTTGCGTTGTACCCTTTTGTCTATTTTCCCTCTTCTTAGATGCGGTTCGATTTTCTCCTTTTTTCGGTTGAGTATTTGACGTGTTCTTTCATTAGGCACTACTACTACTAGGTTACAATCGAAGCTTTCTTGTTCGAGATTTCTACTGCTACCGTGAGAGTGTTTGTAACTATGACTTCACTATTATTCGTCAACTGTTGGTATAATGCCATAACTTGCCTCACATTGTCTGGATTTATTTTATATACATTTCTATCATCAGCCATTACCACGGTTATCGCGTTTAGTTTGCCCTCCAATTCAGTTAACGCCTGTTGCGCTTCTTGCTTCAGTCTGCTAAAGCATTCTCCGTTTATTCTTGCGTCAGCTTTTTCCACATTTATTGCATTTGCATTTGTTCTACTTGGTGGTGTTCGCATCACTTTTATGTTTTTGGCAAGCAGGTTGCCGATTGCGTTACTGGCCATTCTGCTGTTGATGGTAGTTGCTACATTAATTTTACTTGTTGTAGTTGTCATTCTTAGTGTTGATGGAGTTTTTATTATTACTATTGGTTTTGTATTTATTATTATGGCCGTTAATGTCGTACTTCTACTTGTTTGATTGCTTGTACATATGTCTGTATGCCCTACATCCATGCCTATATCCTATGTCCTATTCTCTTTGGCCATGCCTGTGTTCTATGCGCTGAGCCTATGCGGAGATCTATGCATATAAAAAGCGAAAGGATTGATATTAAGACATTGCATAAGATTGTTTAGATACTGTATAACAAATCCATAGATATAGAGTTAATCGTCAGGCTCGACATTGAAGCAATTCAAAATTCAAAAATTCAAATCTCAATATTATCGTTTATGAGTTTTGTCAATTCGGTGCCATCTCTTGTCTAAGCGTTTTCATGCGTTTAGGTAACATTTTATATATAGAAAAAAAATAATTTTCATTTAATTAACCGTCTTAACTTTCAAAGTAACTTTTGACGGCATTAACTTGTTTTAGTTGTGCATTAAGCGCTGCTGCCGACTTACGGTGCCTTTAACTCAACTATTAATTCATTATTTACATATACTCGTGTTCAGATTGAATGTTGTTGTCATGTACGTAAGCTGATCATGACGACGCGTAAGCAAACATATAGCTAATCGAAGAGTCAAACAGTGAGACGGACAGAAAGACAGACAGACAGACAGACAGACAGGCAGACAGACTCACAGCTAGATATATGGACAATTAAGCCAGTTAATTAATAAATTGTCATCCCACTAAACTATTATTATTGTTTTACTAGTTTTATGACGTTTTATTTCTAACTTTCCTTAGCGGTCAGCAGCGGCTTGTTAGAATTTGTTATTTACAATATGTTCTAGCCAGTCTGTTAGCTAGCGAAACACCAACCGTGCTCATGCATTAAACAATATTTACAATTGTCGTCGTCGTTGCGGTCGTTGTCGTTTTTGTCGCCGTCATCGTCGCCATCACACATTATTCTTGTTTTAACAATTACACCGTGGGCTGCTCTGTGGGGTTCGTTTGTTAAAAATGAAGGTCAACTATTTGCTTACTAATCGCTTTTATTGCCAGCACAATGTCCGTCCAAATATATGATTGTAACCACAAACAACAGTCGCTACTAAATATACTATATAGATTATTGCTACTATTACTACTACTACTACTACTACTACTACTACTGCTTGTAGTGGTACAACTTGTTGATGTTATGCCTGCTGATTGGTTAACTTTACGTTTGACATTTGGCGAAAATGCTTTGTTGCACTCGCGTACTATTAAAAGCTAACAAACCTAAAATACTTTGTTTACCTTCCACTTAACAGCAAAGCGCACAATCAAACACAACAGCGTTTAGTTCAATCATATATCCATCCGTTCATTCCATACACTTATATGTGTGTATGCATATATGTATGACTGTTCGTTCATATTATAAACTGATCACTGATAATGTTTGCTATGAACATGTTAACTCTAACTGGTTATTGTTGTTAATGTTGTTGTATTTGAAAGAGATTTGATATTTATCTATTTTTTTTTTTTTTTTAATGCTTTTCTCTTATTTGGTCTTGACATTGTCTGTCTGTAAAATATGGCAGACAGATATCTGTTGCGCGGCATTTACTTAGATTTATATTATGTTGAAAATGTAGCTATTGCCGAGTAAGCAGTTATTATTTCATTTTCAACTTTATAATGTCATGATGTTGTTTTTTTTCTTTTCTTTATTTTTGTTATTATGTAACACCTTTACAGTCAAGGTTGAAATTATTATAATAATAAAGTATATAAATACTTTCTTTAACTATTAACAAATGATTGCAAATTTTTTTTTACTGTCTCAGACAGTAGTCCGTTTTGAGCCAGTCACAAGCTTATAGGCGGATTTGCTGCTTTTCTGGCGCTATTTTAAAGTTCATACAAGTAACTGCAGGAAATTTATTTAATTTTATTTAAAACATCATATACGTAGTAATTGTGGACAAGATCTTAACAAAGAATTAAAAGAAATTTGATTGCAACCACTCATTAAGAAGTCAAATAGTTGTAGAGCAGATGATAGACTGCCTTGTTCTTTCTTCCCTTAGTGTGCCTATCACTCCTTTATTGCATAGATAGCAAAATTCTTATAGCTCTCAACAAGGTGTAGATCCAAAGCTCATTCCTGAGTACCATTTGTTTTTTAACTCGTCTTTTCTGGTATTATATGTTATTGAAAACTCAATCTGATCCCTGGTCTTGCGTATTATTTTTTTTTTTCGGTCGCTTTATTTACATGCAAGAGACATTTGAAAATTGTTTGTCATTCGAACTATAGTCGAAAGGATCCATCATTATCGACCGTCACCAAAGCAAGAAAACACAGTAAATTTGTTATTGGCTTTATGGTCATTCTCTGTACGCGGATAATAAGTGCAAACAAACAGGTCTACGTAGACAATCAGGTAGAATTAGTTTAATGCAAGCGCAACCCTCATGGGGTAGGGATCGAATAAAGAGAAGGAAAACAACATGTTTTACGGTCTTTACATTAAAATTACTGCAACGTTGGAAATGAGATAAGAGCACACTTTTAAAATAACACGAAAATATTCGATGTATGGATAACTTTGCATGAAGAGAAATGAATGTTTCAAAGAACTAACAAAAAACTATAAAGAATTCTTTGATAAACTAATGGCTGCAAAGGAAAAGAGAGAAGACGACAATAACTTAAATCTATATTAACGATAACATCTTATGAACCTAGTGAAAAAGAAAAGCTAAACCGTTATTGAAAAAAAAAAATAAAAAACAAAAATAAAATTTGTGTATAAAGTTAACTGTTGATATACACCACGATTGTAATGTAAAGACATTACTACCGCACTTTATACAAATTAGAATAATAAACTCTTGAAAGACATATGTGAATAAATGCAATGAAAATGAAATGTGACTAGATGGGCATGAAAAAAATAGGAAAAATTTTGTGGAGATTTATATGGTGTACCACCTATAGTCGTTTATGAGCTACGAGCAAAAGGCACGGAAAGCAAAGGTGTTCTCAGTTTTGATTGTATAAACACGTAGATATCGCAGGCGTGTCTCCTGATCGGTTGCGGTCAATTTCAAATTCTTTTACCACTTTGTAGGCTATATCTTCATTTTTGCGAGCGGCAGAAAGTGCACCACGTATACTACAGAGTTGGTCAGACGAACCGTCGGACATACATAGGTGCATTCCGAATTTGAAACTGGCCAACAATTTATGTACTTTGTCGGGTTTCTAAAGCTTGCTTTTACGCGTTATAAAGAGATTGAAATGAAATTAAAATTTTGATACACTATAATATTGGGCTGGCGTTGTCAGTTTTTCCCATTTTCGTACAAGTACCGTAGCATCGTCCATAGAATGTTCAAATTTTTGTACATTTATTTGCTGTAGTCTATGAGTAGTGAGCAAAAAACCAACTTTTTATTCCTGTTGAAAAACTGACATGCTCTCAATTTACGTGGGAATGTAGGCGTATCCTTCGACTGATTTGACCTATTTTCAATATCAGCCTGCGTAAAAGAACGTGCAATGTTTTTGGCAAATTTGATAGCTTCGCCTTTGCGGCCAGAGGGATGTTTACAACAGACATTACAGAGATGGACAGACAGACCTGCTTAAATCGATTCAGAATTTGATGCTAACCAAGAATATATACATTTCTTGAGGTCTCTGAAACGTTCTCCTGGGCCTTGCAAGCATTGTCACTCCTCCTCCTCCTTCGGTGATAGGTGTAAAAAAACAATAAATATAGAAATAAGCTTAACGTATTTATTTATTTACTTTGTTATTAGTTATAATATGGTATTTTAATCAATATATAGATAGAATAAACGAACTGTGCTTAGTACTACATAACCAAGAAATTTATTTCATTCATGGGAAACTAGAAAGAGCATATAATATAATGGTGTGTTTTGTTGTTTTTTCTTTTTGTTTGTTATTCTATGCTTATAGAAAATGAAATGGAATTTAATTTATTATTTAAAAAAAAAATTTAATTGTTTTTATATTTAGCTTGACAAAGGCGTCTCTGTGAATGAAAATCCTGTAAAATGCGGAACGACATACAAGACTTGGCTTGATTTTGAAAATATTTATAATATAAAGTGTTTTTGTGTAAGGTATTTAACAGTTGCTTCCAGTTGGTGCAGCCTTTAGATTTTCTCCATATAATGGTACACAGCGGTTTTTCAGATAATTTTATCGATATTAAAGGGGAAGAGATCGGTAAGGAATTCCAAGATCTTCTTCTTTATTCCAAACAATAAAAGACTTTTCTAAGTTTTTAAACTTAAGCTTTTTACCAAGTAGAGAAATATAGGATGCACGATTGTTAATTCCTGGCTTTAACCAAGTCTCTGTAAACGCAATAATATGACCATCCGTGTTCACAAAATTAAGAAATTTACTGTGAAGCGTACAATTCAATCCTTATGCATTTTGGTAGAGAGGTATTCCTGAAGTAACATATCCCTCAAGAAGTAAGTGCCTTACTGATACATTCATGGCATTACTGTGGTAATAACTCTCAAAGCATACATGTCGAAACTTCTTGACATTCTGAAATTTAGTTTACAAGTTACCCATACCTGTTCGGAGTGAATGTCACATTTGCTCACGCTGCCCACCCAAAAGTCAGCTAAGAAGATTATGGCACGCGTACTTTGTGAAAAGGGGACAAAGGATCCGAAGCTGCGTTTACGGCGATTTACTTAAGGAGTAGAAATTACTTCTCTGTATTTTTCCATGAAATACAAATTTATTTACACTTTAAAGTGCACGATGAGCCTTTGGACTCATTCAAACTTTGTATTTAAATTTCTTGGGTTTTTTCTTCCTTTCCATTAAATTGATAATTCACCCTAAAAAAGTATTTGTAAATATGGAGTTAGTCATTTTGCCAAACTTAACCCTTTCCCTTTTTATGACGAATCCGAGCATGATGTGCCTCCTCTCCTCGCAATAGAAAAGAAATTCCCTATCGTTGACAGGAAGGATGCAGTCTATCCAAAATTTGGGACACTGAATTGTTGAGGAATTGTGTATAGGCTTGTGGAACAAAACTGCAGCATCTCATTCGATAACTACCTTCCGAGCTATACACTGAACAAAATAGAATCTTTTATGCCATAAATACTGTTTTCGTTTAAACGAATAATTTACGTATGTAAATATGTTTATACACATGTCTGATACTAATGGCTACTCTGATGAAATTGAAAAATAATTCTGTGCAGTTGACGTGCTTTTAGTTGCAATATTTGTGTATTAACTTAAACTGAGCTGCGGATATCGGAGATTCGACCCAAGACGAGCATTACTTTCAATTCACTGCTAAGCGAGCAATATCAATATAATACAAATCGCGAATCGATGACGTCATGTCAGTGAATAAATATCTATGTGCCTGACAATTTCTTACTGAAAATATTATGCAAAAAAATTCTAATAAGTAGATGTAACGCTACGTAGAAAGAAATTGTAGCCTATCTTTCTCCCGCTCTATCTTCGTTTCATTTATTTTCACATTAATCTAATTTCAAAATGTTGAAATCAAATTTTGTCATCAACTCATTCACAATAAACGCAGAAAGGTCCGCACAGAAAGTTGACAACAGCAACAACAATAACAACAACAACAACAACAACAACAAAAGAATAACAACCAAGGCAAGCCTAACAAGCATATTCATTGTCTGCAACAATGAAGACAACAATAACAAGAGAAGAAACACAACTTGTACTGCACTCTTCCTTTTACATGTTTCAGCATTTCGAAATAGTAAACGATAAGGAGGCTAAGGGTAGTTTACCGAAGCACGGATTTGAATTCAGGCGTTGATTGCGTATGGTAGACGTTACAATTTTTGAATTATGTTTTAATAAATGTTGCCAATGTGTGGGTGTCTGGTTGGACATGTTTGTCTATCTATCTAGTCGTATCGTGCATGACAAGCGTACTTCTCTCGTACATCGAGCAAGTCTTTCTTTCAATGTTTGCTGCGAGGGAAGTCGAGTTAAGTTTAAACTTTGAAATGACGCATAACCATGAAATGCAATCAAATTTGTGGTTGTATACCATTGTCAAATGTTGTTGGCAAATATTGTCTTTTGAGTTATTGTTATTATTGTGGTTGTTGTTGTTGTTGTTGTTGTTGTTATAATAATAATAATAATTATTATTATTATTATTAATACTGTCTTTTATGCGGGGTCTACTTTTATTGTATAGCAAAATTCAAAGTGACAGGTTAGCGTCAGATTTTCAAAAATGTTGAAGCACGGCGTCAGCTTGATTTTTAACAACAACTCAATGCAAAATTTAACCCAATAGGCTGAACAACGGATTGGCTGACTGCTCTCATTGATAAAAATCTATAGGTATGTAAGCAATTTTGCAGTTGCGGTAGTGTAGGTGGATGATGCTCGCATAGTATGCGTTAATGAATGAAGACTGATGCACATGTCAAATTTCATTTTTAACACCACGTACACAGAAGCTGAAAGAAAATTTTTAAATCGAATTTCAACAAAAGGTGGGTGTTAAGTAAGTTATGACATTGGAATCGCAACGGTAACGGGTGAGGGTAAGAGGAAATTTCAATTTCAAATCGTAAGAGAGCAGATTTTCAAAACAAAATTGGTTACAGTCACTCTACCGAGAATATGTACATACGTATGCATGTATGTGCGTAAGAATGCAAGTGAGTTAAGGGTTCGTACGAGGAAAATAAACAAAACTGTAATTTGTGGCTTGGAAAGGTGGAGTTAACGCAAATCTGTTACACTGTTTTTTTTTTTTTCTTCGTTGATGACAAAAATTTAGGGTTTCCTGGCAGCACACATGAAAGGATGTCAATAAATACGTATTGTTATCGTTACTGATGTTGTTTTTTAGTTTTTACTTTTATAATTTTCTATAAATTATATAAAATTTAAGCTAAAAATGTTTTGTTATTATTGAAATTATAATAATTTTGAGTTTCTTTTTATGCTTAAGAGCAAATTACGTTAGGTTGACTCCACCTTTTTAAAATCACAACACCGAACCAATTATAACATTTTGACTTGGCGTGTAATTGCAACAATTTGGTTGTTCGCTCGCACACTTATAAGCATATTTACATGCGAACACAACCAAACCAAATCTCTGTATGAATTATGATATGTTGTTAGTGTATATTAATCCAATATATATGTAAATTCAAAACTGACACACACACACACACATACACACACGCAACAGAGCAAACATGAAAGAATTGCTCTGAAAAGTGTTTGTAATGATAGGACTTGATGTTAACGTTGCTACTGCTGCTGTTGTTGTTTTTATTGCTTTTGTTGTTGCTACAACAATGAAAAAAATCAACGGCAACATGAACAGCTAAAATAACCCAAACACGATAATCGCTCAAATGAGTAGAAGAACAATAACTAAGGGAATCAAAAATATACCAAAAAAGAAGAAAAAAGCAAAAAGAAAAATCAGAACAGTACTCACAACACAGCTAATGACACTTAGTATGCCATGCAATACGTGCAACAAAAGCACCGCATGTGCTTAATTGCCAAAAACCTCAACACATAAAGGATACCCAAATGACGGCTACAAAAATCCACTATAATAATAGCAACAATAATAACAGCTACAGCGAACATGGAAAACTAGAGCATGCAACACCATTAAACAATGTTCGCTTTTGCATTACACAATCATAAACATATACACATACATGCATTCATACATACACAGTATACATATATATATATATATATATATATATATACATACATACATACATACATACATACATATATGCATGTAAACAAGTAAACAACTTATACGCATCGAAACACAATACAAGGACACTTTTTTTCCAATGCAGAAACTTACATATTAAACAAAGAGAAAAGAAATTCTAGCAAAAGCTATAAAATCGTTTTATAAAACGCAAACACATACCAATATCGCACACAGTTATAACATTATTGTGTGTGTGTGTAAGTAGGCTTCAAAATGAAACATGAATGGCTTTTCAAGGAGCCTCCTTAATCTTGTGGAAAAACTCGGTACTTCTACAAGAAGCTGTCAAAATCGACCGTAAAACACGTAAAAACACTAGACGTATAGATTAGAATCCAAAGAACAACAATAACTATGAAAGTATATAAACAGGTAAAATTTCTATCTCTTTTTCTCGTGAGCCAAGCACAAAAACGACAAAAAAAAAAATGAACAGGCAAAAAAGCTCTTCCATTTCGACTTCGAACAAAGCTGGGATAATCATCTTCTAGGTTCAACATGCTTTGCCACTGAATTCATGTGTTCACGCATTGGTCTTAAGGATCAACGCTAAGCTCTACAAAATTGTATAGATTACAGATTTTCATTAATTATAATATGAACGCGTGAATGAATTTATTGCAAAAGTGTTTATAAAACGGACTGAGGTTATTTATTAATGCGATCAATTAAGAAATTCTCGAAATTTTTTCGTCTAACTTTTGCCAATTTTTCACATTTCACAATGTTTTGGACAGACAAATTTAGCTAAGATAGCTTGGGGTAGCATTATTTTTAAAAATTATAACATTTTACAAGATTACCAAGCGTACTCTTGAGTGTTGAGTATGAACGATGCTTGCTTAGTATACACGCATGCTGCGGTGGTGGGTTTCAAAAAAATGATAATGTACCACATATGCGGTTAATTGCTGGGCTCTATATTCTCTTCTTTTTTTTTTTTTGTTGTTTTTTTCTTCATTTATAAGCTTCAAAAGATATGGGAGAAAAAGAAGAACGAAAAAGAAGTAGGTATAGTGTACACGTCTATGTTTAAAGAGAATATTTTCAAAAGCGAATCAATAAAAAGCAGGTGGCGTGCGCCTAGTTGCAGTTTAAACTTCTATGATGTTTTTATACGAAAGAGTGTACCTGTGTATATATGTGCGATTGCTATAAAACACAATCTTTACCGCAACATGAATTAAACCGATTTTTCACTTTTTTTTTTTTTTTTGTTAGTTTTTTATTAGTTAAAACAGTGATATGGGTTCGAAAAAACTATGTTAAAGAATGATGGAAAAGTTAAAAGAGGGAAAACACATGTTTACTGAAAACTTAACACTAGAACTACTTATGCAGTCGATTTGATGACTCGCTATTTGTACGCTTTAAAAAGCCCCTACAAAATATTTAATGTTTCAGAAACGTATCCTTATATATATATATATATATATATATATATATATGTATATATATATATATATTTTTTTTTTTAATTTAACACAAAAGGCGACAAAACGCTCACTTTATATAATTTTTAGGCTGTGGCTGATCTATTTTCATTGTGTGTGAAAGAGTTTCCCAACACGGAAGTTTATATTTGAAACAGATTTATAATTAATTATTTAATAATGATTATAACAACGGATAGATTATGAGATTTCCAGTGAAATTGATAAAAGCTATCGAAGGAGGGGCACATATATATCATTTATGATGACCATCATTGTGATGGCAAAAAACGCGCGTTGGCCATAAAGCAGCCGTGAAATGTAGTAAAAGAGAATTGTCGAGAAAACACCAAACACGTAGTGGATATAAATATATATATTATGTAATATATGTCCTCAAATAATTAAATAAAATCGTAAGACTTTGCAAAAGCAATCTGAATTATAATTATAGTTGAGAAGAATTGAATTATGCTCATACACATCAAAGTGTGATACTAATTAATGCATACGAGACATTTAATTAGTAAACAGTTTTCCAGCTCCTTGATTAGATGCGTATGAAAAGTGCAGAGTTTGCAGGCGGAAGAGAGATATATCGGGAAGTTTATAGTGTAGGTACTACGCTACACGCTCGGTTTTTTCGTACATAAAAATTGTTAGCATATTTTATAATTAAACGTGTCCTTTTTCTTAATAAATGGTGAAAATTGAAAAAAACTATAATAATATCACAATAATTACAATTATTATTATTATTATTATTATTATTATTATTATTATAAATTTAGCCAAAGAATAAATTCTAAGACTAATGTCTTAAAGCACTAGCATCTAAGGCTTTTGGCTTTTATTTTTATTAATATTATTATTGTTATTATTATTGTTATTATTATTATTATAAAAACTCTACCGCAGTTGAGATTTGAGCCCACGACCATTGAATTCCTAGTCGAGACTCTTGCCTACTCAGGTCACTCAGGCGGATCACAATAATCACAATTGTTATATATATTGTGCTTCTCGTGAAATTAAAAATTGTGATATTATTTTAGTTGTTTCCGAGCAGCACTTGGTTCTACCGTTCATTGTTTCACGTGTTCGCTTTCTCTTGTTTTGGCTTATTAGGTCTTTTGATATTTGCTCTGCGATTCCAATTTGTGTTTGCTACTCTCTAAGCTTACGGTGAGTGGTTATTTGTGATTGCTTATCTGATATTTTATTGATTTTTCTAGGCATTAACCTTCAAATTTGCCAACACATTCGCGCTTTCATTGCAGGCTAAAATATCATTTGTTAATATTTTTTCTTTTTTGCATAGCCCTGTTTTTGTACACCTACCTATATTCTTATTTTTTGTGTTCTGTTGATTATATGTCTTAAGCTGGTTTACTGTTGCCTTTTGTGTATCGTTATTGTTTAGTTAGCTCATCTTGCTTTCGTATCCCACTAAGTCTGATTTCGTTTTTCCCAGCTACATACTTTTATTAGTGCCATTTTGTTTTCTTGAGTCTTAAGAGATATCATTGAACAAAACACAAGCATTTGATAACATTTAATTTGCCCTCTTTAAGTAAAGCTAGGTCCTCGATAGGTTTCGTTAAGAAGCGGTCCATCGAGCTTAAAGATGCTTACATTACAAGAAGGCTATACTTGTGCACAACTCTGTTGTATGTTCTTCGTATAGGTGTGTTACGTAGATTCAGTTAAATCCGTACAAAAGCAATTATTCGTTTTAGCCTTAGGAATTTGGTTGGTACCCGCTAATCTCTTTGCCACCTTCTGAAAATAGAATGCTTCTGTTATCCTTACCATAACTTGAGAAACGTAGATTTTTCTTGGATTTTCATTCTTAATTAAGTTAATAAATGGTACTATCGATTCGCCCACATTCCTCGATGAGCTAAACTTTAGTATCAGTAATCGCGCTTTCCTTATGTGTAACGTCCTTATCGGCACATTAAGCTCAATCAATGTAAATATTATTATGAACTGTTTAATCTGTTCAGAGTTGTTTGCAGAAACCTAAATGATCCCTATCGCTTAATCCAAAAATCGGACTTTTTAAAGCCCTTCAAAACGACTATGTTTAAACTAACATGGAATCTTCTCACCATGATCCGAAAATTAGTTTCAATTCACTTACAACTTGGATCTGTACTGGTTGTAGATGTGCCTCTGTGCTACTTGCGTACATGCCTTTTCTCTTTTTTTCTTTGTTATTCATTTATATATGAATTATCCTTTTTTTTTGTCTTCTTTACTTCTCCCTATACACTTTGTATTAGTCTTTAATAATAATTAGTATAAGATTTACTTCTAAGAGTCAATTGAATCCGGCTGTTAATTTATTTTAGCTGAATTTCATATATAAGTAAATTAATAAATAAATAACCATCAACAAGGTGAGATACATACTCATTTTGTTATAATGTTCGCAACACCCACACTATGTCTTCAGACTAATCACAGTAATGTTTCAGTATTGCAGCTTGGATCATTCGAAAGACTTGCACTTTTCATGCCACGTCTCGAAAAACTGCGCGTAGATTCTTATCGTCGTTTGGTGCAAACTAAAAAGGTGTCGTCCTGAGACAAGCAAGAATTTCTCGTTATTTTTTTTGTTATAAATATGAAAAACATAAGGTAATGTTTGAGGAGTGTAGATGTCTAGAATGTTCAGCTTTACCTTAGACATTTGTGGAGCCCGCATGCATGTGGCTCGCGCTCTTTCTTTTCCGATCTCCCATAAACCTCACACTGCTGTTTCTGTTACTCTCCCCCTTAACTTACCTTCCACAGGACGAATTGCAAACCTCATGCCGTTAAATATTTTAAGGTCACTGAGTGCACCAGGATGCTAACCAGGATGATAACACTAATGGGCGCAATACATCGTCTGGTGGCAGCTGTGTGGATACGCCAAGAAATGTCAGCTAAAGTCACCCAAAAGAAAACCAAAATAGCAAATCGTCTTCCTCTTCCACCAAGTTACGCAAGGAAATAGAGTCACTCTCGTAAAGAATCTTTTATTATCTATGTTTCGTACTGCCAAGAAACTCTCTGGCGCCTCCCAAACGGATGTCATATATAATCATTTTAAATAAATCTTGCCATCGGTTTAATCATAAGTTATTGATTTTAAACTTCAGCCTTTCGATTGGTTCCCATATCTATTGAAACGAATTAGCTTCAGCTCTAATGAATTTCCTATGCCTTGATGCGCCTCTTACGACAGTTTATTAGAACTTTTTCTATTTGTCTCGCGCATCAATGATTTTTAATGGCGATTAAGTCGAGTCGAATCAAGTTGTACCCTAACAATATTAAACTATTGTCTTCCTCTAACTAGAAACCGCATTCCTCGCTCCTTCAATCTGGTTTAAATAATTTGGTTACAGGCTGCTCCTATAATGTTATGACATTCAAGGTAAAAAAATTCAAGGGCTTGAATTCTTAAGGAGAAATGCATTCTCTAGTGAATACTTCATTGATTCATAGAGACTAAAAGACGTACATTCGTTCGTCGGTTTAAGAAAACTTTTTGATTTGCACATAAAACCATAAATAAAGTAAGGTCGGCACCGAACTTTAGTAAATCGGGCTCCAGAATGCTTGACAATCCATGCATTCCCGAAAAGGCTATACATGATTTCGATAAGACGTCTGCTGTTCTGTCTTCACATTACAGATGTTGTGCTGTTCGCAAGCAACTCTTGTTGTTCACCCTTAGAAATTTGGTTTGGACACCTTTCGGTTGGCAGCTTACGAAAACGAAATGTGTTTGTTAGTCCTCCCTCCAGTAGATAAATGAAGGTTTATCTTAGGTATCTCCTTCTTAATATTGATTCACCGGCTTTACTTGAAAAGCCGAACGTTTCAAAGTCTTTAAAAATTTTTTTTTCTTCATAAAAACTAAACTAACAACTAAAGGAAACAAAGCTGACGCACATAAGTGGTGATACGAATATTTTCGGGACTGATTAAAGACGAACTAACGAACAATCATATTTCAGAGTAGAGCTATAGAAGCCCATTGTGATTATTATAGCAATAGAAGCCAATAAAATATAACGGGTTTAATTGTTCCACTGATGCTGATGGGATCATATGAAGTTGAGATAATCCGCGCTAGTGTCACCTTTCTGAAGTTTCCATTGCAAAGTGTAACGTTCTCTTAGTACACACATTCAGACCGTTTCCGAATATGAACGACCGTTGCATTACTTTTGCTGGGTTGTATATTTCGTGGTGTCCAAATGAAAGAAATTAAGTCATGAATGAATTTTTTATGATCGCAGTCAGATCAATTTATCAGAACACATTGAAGCAATCAATTCGCCTGTTGAGTACTTAAGATATCAAATCGATGAATCATTTACGACGTAGTCCCGACTTGGAAGCGAATCATTTTTCTTGTTCATATATGGTTGGAGTAAAGAGTATCGTCCACAGTTTTTAAGGGCGAAGAAAGCAGTGGATGCATTCTAGATCCATGTTTAACGGGTGGACTCGTTTCAGAGTAAACGAAAGTGTATCGGTCAGTTTGTCAATGAGTGCAACTTCAAAAACAGTGACAAGTTTTTTCAGTAGCAAATATTTTTTTTGTTTTTTTTTTTTCTTAATTTCATAGACAATAAGAGTAAGCGAAAGAAATAATATCTGAATCGGTGAGCGAGTACGAGTGTCGCATAATTTTGAAACCAGTGACATGATTTTAACACGCCGCAGTTACTAATATTAACGCGATAAGTTGTAAGGAAGAAACAATGGGTACTTGCTTTACTTGGATCCTACCTAGGACTACCTGCAGTTGTTATCATCCGGTTTAAGCAATTTTTTTCTTTTGCAACTTGCTCTTTAGTTTTTAGCTCTGAACAGTTCAATAGTGCGAATAGAAGAGCATTAGGTAGGTATGCATAATTTTTCTTTTTTTATTCAATATAAAATATATTTATACGCAACGACCATGACTGTGTATATATCACACAGTGTCTTTGCACGATTTTGACGCATAACGGAAACCGGAAATATATGCCATGGAATCAAGCGTACAAACACGTATATACGTTTATGTACATAATATACAACAAAGTGTTGTGCGTTTACGGAAGAAAAACAAAACACATGAAAAAAGAAAACACAAGTAAGAAAAAAGTCAAATTTATATTGATATTCAAGACAAGTATACTGCCAATGACCAAAACGTAAAAACGAATAGCAGAAGAAGAAACCAAATGAGTAGAATGAAGTGTGTTAGTAAATAGCTACATAAAGCCAAATGAAACCCGGCTAAATCTAACTATATGGCAATACTAGAAATTTTCTGTTTTTTTCTTTTGGTTTTTTTTTTTTTTTTTTTTTTTTTTGAAAAGAGCAATTATTGATTTTTTTTTAAGTTTATGATTAAGACTAAAACATCAAAGCAGACAGAAGATATTAAAGTTGGAAAATGAAACCATACATTTGTACGCAACACTTTGCTTCTTTTTTTTTTTTTCTGTTATTTTAGTATGTTAGTATATTGGTCAGGCAGGTCTATGTAATGTAATGATGTAGTGTGATGATCTTGATAATCATGATTGTGTGGTGACTATTTACACGAAAGATGCGCCATGGATAATAGGCTGTCAGTTTGTGGTGTTGTTCTTGTTTGCAAAGTTGTTATGAGCTGTCACATGACACTTGACAATTGCTAACGCAGCGGTGTCATCACTATTTATTTGTATGTCTGTCTCAACAAACACTGACTGCTTAACAGGCGACAAACATTTAAACAGGCGGACAAATAGCAAGCTGCAGTCGGTTTTTAAAGCAGATTTCTTTTTTGACAGACTGTCAGACGATATTGTGAATTGATGCAGAACATCGCGGTAACATCAATTATTCGATAAGCATCATAAATTTTCTTTTAAAACACTTTGTTTTTCGTAATTTTCTGTTTTTTTTTTTTTTTTTTTCATTTAAGCGAAAATAACATGTGGTTGACGGATTATTGGAAAATCTTATATATTTTCTGTCCATCGCACGGGTGAATCTGAATGCGTGCCAAGCAGATTTAAGAAATTTTTCCTATTTCCTATTATTTGGCCTTTAAGTTACTCTCATAAAATCAATTGCATTTTATTGTTCTTATAAAATTTTCAAACTTCACTTTTTCGGCAACAGAACTTGCCGTATACGTCTTAAAAGAAAAAAGTGAGAAAGAAAAAAAAATTTTTATAGACATGAGTGTAATTAAATCTACGATAGTCTCGGGTACAATTTGTGCACTTTGCGCAAGAGTTTCTAATTTTGGAACCCTTGCGATGATACAGTTGTCAAATAGATACATTGACGGATGAACGGACAAATACTGTCATATCGGATCAAAATTTAAGACTAGCCATGAGCAGATATATGCTTTAAAGCATATTTGTAGTTATAATAAAAGCAATGAAAAATTCAGGATATTTCCACTGCTTTTCGTGGTGGGAAAAGCAATTTTGCTTGAAAACCATAGACACACTACTCTAATCAAATCGTTACAGAGGTTAATACAATTGTTTATTCAATTATCGAGAATTGGAATCATTCTCTTTTCGAACATGTTTATCCGAAAAAAGGTGTTTTTACAGATGAACTTTTTTTATTTGGTTTCAAATTGTATAGCATTCCTTAGTGTTTTTTTACAAATTAATGGAATGCGTCAATGAGGATGGTAACACCATCTTTTCATCGAAAGGCAGAACAATGCAACCGCTATAATTAAACTGAAATTTATGTAGAAACTTTAAGAGTAAAGTTTTCTTGTTTCATTTATTTATTTATTTTTTTAAACTTCGGAAAATTGGAAAATCTTTATTAAACATTAAGGTCTTAGATATATATACATATATATATATAATTGTATGTGTAAGTGTCAGTTTGTTCGTTTTTTATTGTTGCAGTTGATTTAGCTAAAAGCTAAGCTACGCTACACAGCAGCCGGAATTCCCTTTTTCTTCCATACGTACGTGATCAAATCAAGTTAAAAGGATAACCCACCAAAATTTCCACTTGTTTTCCTTTATCTGTTTATGATATTATCCATCTAGAATTTCACAAGTAATTCAGTTGTGTGAAGCGAATATATATGTGTTTGTTCGTGTGTACATGGCTTATAAATTACCTTTCATGTGCGTTTGGCTTTTATAGTGTAACAAGGCAAAGACCAAGAAGAAGATTTCTTTGATTTTCCCTTTCTAGGATAAATAAGTTGATTGCAGTATTTTATAGTAAAGTGCGAAGCAAAACAACACAGACGTACACTTAAAATTTTGATTTAAAAAACAATATCAGGATACACATCGTCTTAGCTGATATTCGGAATAACTGAAAAATTATTTATATATATATATATATATAGTATAAGCATAATGTTAAGAACCTAAACTAAAGGAAACAAATATTCATATATATATATATATATGTATATATATATTATAAGACATATCTAATCCCTAAAAATTGTTTAATAGAAATGTTATCAAACGTTAAGGCATCACTTTAGGCCAATTTTGATTGTGTGCATTTAAATAGAATGCATTGCATACTTTTATTGAAGATAAGTAAAATATTTTCTTCATTACTTTCTGAATGTAACAAAAAAAAAATAAATAAATAAATGAGAGAAATGAAATGATTAAATACTCCTTAAAGGTTTGTCACAAATACGGCGCTACTGTCTGTGGTATTCCGTTGTCGGCTGTAAGAGAGTATAGCATATATTGTGAAATGAACAATTTTCTTAATTGCAAGCAATATTTATTTGATTCTCTTGTATTGTTGGCCTAGTCGTTGTACAAATACGAGCAGGCCTTCGAGGCATTAGCTTTAACACGTAATTTATTATGGAAAATATTTAGACAGTATTACAATAAAAAATAAACGCAATACGGAAAAAAAAAAATGAATGAAAAGGGGAGAAAGAAAGAGACATAGAGGAGAAAAATGAGAAGGTATTCGCAAAATCTTTTAAGTGGCCTGTTAAAGCAACCCACGTTTCGAATACAATGCGGCAATTTAATGCTGCATCATGTGCCCGCCAGCAAACACATGATCTTCAGGCAGCATTAACCAACAGCATGCATTTATAAAAATAACGTTTGTTGCAAATCAAAACACACGTGTATACGACAATAGGAACTCATAACTTTACAATGCGATTGAGTTTTTTCCGAGTCAAGCGGTGAAAAAAAAGAGCAAACACGTGCTTTAAATCAAACATATCATACATACATAAACAAACACAGTCTATATTGTTTACCGTAGCACTCACTTTTGTGTTTTTAAAAAAAAGTTACTTCACACGAACACACACAAACACACACGCAGCACGAGTCACTTAAATATAAGAGTTTAAAAAGAAAAGAGCGAAGAAATTTTTTTACTAAACTCATGACTTACGCAAATCAGAAATTTTTTCGGCAAAATTTTGCGTAACTTAGAAAGCAGATAAAGTTAGATGCGTAATCGGTTGTTTGCTCATGAGCTTAATTTAAATCCCCAAAAATGAAATAATTTCTTAAGTTTTGCAACTGAATGGTAGACTGGAGTGACATGGGCAAA
Organism: Glossina morsitans morsitans; assembly: GCA_001077435.1. Taxonomy (NCBI): domain Eukaryota; kingdom Metazoa; phylum Arthropoda; class Insecta; order Diptera; family Glossinidae; genus Glossina; species Glossina morsitans. The sequence goes on from CCAG010002750.1 coordinate 46,575, forward strand.
ATTAACTCACGTACTTTCTGACAAATAAAGACCGTACGCAAGTCATTTCACTGGCTACCTTAACACCACCCTATTTTGCTATTTACTGCCTGCTCTGCCTTCCGGTTTTTCTTCCTATTTTTATTAATATCACTTTAATGTTGCTTTGCTATTGTTGTTGTCACTGTTGCCGTTCTTGTTGTCGTCATAGTCGCCGTTGTTGCTCTTGTTCTTATTATTATTATTATTATTATTATTATTGTTTGTTGTTGTTGAGGTTATTACGAACATTTTTTTTGCGAAGTTAATTTTTTAATGATTTTAGAAGCAACAAAAGTTTCAAACTTAATCGACCTAAGGCGAATTGATTTAATCATGAAATTCCTTTCGAAATTTTAACGAGCATAACATGCATTACAAACCAACGGTCATTCGACTGATTCGATTGATTATTGGTTTACGAGATAACAATAACAAGTACTGCACACTGATTATGTCAATCATTTAGTTACTGTTTGCGATACATGCCTGAGTGCATCTTGCTACCAAAGCAATATATTTGTTTTATTTAGTAAATGACCCAGAACGCATATGCCAAGTAATACAATTTCTCTCATTTGTTGGTGTCAACGTAGAAAAATCGGCAGCTCCTGATGCTCAAAGTATGAGAATAGAATATGACTCTCCTTGAACTGAATATGCACTTGAAGTGTCAGAGGCTACACCCAAGCGCCTAGGTTTTTTTAAAACAGCGCAACAAATACTTCAATGGAGCCGATATCCATACCATTAATACCGTCTATATTCAGTCAAAAAAAGGATGCAATTTGCATGAGTGAACTCCAGCGTGCAGATCTTATCTGGACGCCCAGTGTACATGCGTAACGAGAATGTGCTCAATAGTCCAGCTATATCCAAAGCAAATGTTCATTTGGTGAATTTCCCCACCAAGCAAGTCGTTCAACAGTTTTTCGCCTAAAAATGGCTACCTTCCAAGAGCAGATGAATAGAGCAGCTGAATAGGTGCCTAATTATTTTAAAAGATTTCTTTACAGAGATGTCTGTGAACAAATCTTGAGCAATAAGTGAACAAGGAAAGTCTGTCTATCTTTAACGATACCAAGTATTTGCATATTAACTAGTGGAACGTGATAAGGACGTGAGCAAAAGGGAACACCAGATACACACAAGTTTTGCGAAAAGATTAAAGAACAATAAAGTGTTTATGACAAATAAGGTGCCATCCGAGTCGTATATAAAATCTTGCATGTGCACTATGACTGTTTGCATAGTTTGACTGTATTTCGTTAAATTCTCGTAAGGATTTTACAGTTGATTCAGCAAAGAAGCCTCTGGTTCAATTTTTATACATATCATCGAAGAATGGGGGTACGTTCATTTTATCAAAACGTTTGCAACACCCCGAGAGAAGGTGTATGATCAATATAAAATGTACCCACCAAATGTAATCACCAGTATCATATACTGAATGGAATGGAATTCGGCCATGTTTGTCTTTCCATCATTATGTATAGTAATCGACTTTGAATTTAGCAGAAACATTGAAAGCTTCTCCACTTGGGTTGATATTAGAAACGGATGAAATTTGGTCAAAGGATATACAAACAGCACAACGTGCGCTGGAAACATCCGTGCTTTCAAAGGCGAAAAATTGGAGTTCTTTTCTCATTACAGCACTATACTGTGCTATAACACATATAGCGATAAAAATTTTTACGCATATTCCACAATATCTACCAGCGTCCACGCCTATCCAATGTTATAGAGAATTCAAATTTCTTTTCTTGTCGATTTTAAGAAGCAGGTGTGGGTATAAAGGTTCAGCCATAGCCAAACATAATTTTCTTATTTGTTTAAATTCATTACCGCAGGGAAGAGGTATATTCACTTTATCTTCCTTTTTGTAATATCTACACAGATTTATCAAATATTCCATTATATATATGGATATATATACACATACGTGTATGCTACTGAACACCAAGGTATATAATCTGCCAGTTCAGCTGTTTGTCAAAAAGAAAGAGATGAAATTTCCAATCATAAATGAATTAATTTTTTGTAGACAAAATCCACAACAAACACCAGCCACGCCTCTCGGAACACAAAAACCTGGGAATTGTTCATATATTTATCTTTGTTGATAAACGTTCGAGGTTTGTGGGCAACACAAACTAAACTTCTTACTTAGCTTTATTTCATTGTATTCTTTTTGTTAATATGCCTTGCGACTGAATGCTCAGCCTTCTATACCACGGCTCCTTTATGAGATGTGCTTATATAACGACCTTAGCTGCTTTTCTGAATCGATTTCTCTTCTCTCTTTTTACTTCAAATATTTTATTATTATTTTTTTTCGGTTTTTGCTTTGGTTGCTTTTATAAACTGTGAACGTGACCTTATTTGTGTTTCGTTTTCATTTCTTATCTTCGTGTACGGTGGGTAAGCGAGCAGCCAAGCAGGCTGACTGACAGTAACATACTGCTTTCGACTGCTTTAAAATTTTTTCCCTCTAAAAAAAGGATTTAAACTTATGGCGGTAATGGTAGGCAGAGAATGAAGCACAACAACTGTAAAAACAATGTTTTCCTCAAATGTTGTTTTTGTTTTTCTTGATTTTCTTGGATAGCCAGCCGCGTGTGTTTTGTTATTCTATGTTATTACGGTTCAATATTGTCATTTCGGATTAAATTGACATGTGCCATGGGGTTCAATCTACTACCGCTTGTCCACATATACCTACGCACATATACATCGAATGATTTTATCCCCTTTTTAGAAAATCTCGTACCCATAAAAAATCAGGCAGTGAGTGTTATTCGAGTTAGGAAAAAAGTTAGAGTACATAATTTAATGAAATATTCATTCAATTAAACTGAAACTTTCTTTTTAAATAGACTAGAAAGCGTATTTCTAGTTCATAAAGTTACGTTGAAACCACAGAAAAATATGATCCCTTTTGAGCTAAATGCTTCCGCCCCGCCCATCAAGAAAACATTTTTTTTTGGGATTACCAGTACTACGTTCCTACTAAGCTCCTCTTAAGGTACATCTAACGAGCCCTGGCAGGGATTCTGGAAATTATGTGCTCTTATGTGATAAAAATTTCTGCCCACAACAGAAAAACAAAGAACAAAAACTCTGCTCCCTATTTTTACATTGGTTTTCCACGTTATTTTATTGTAAGTGAATCAGACGAATTCCTTCTGACACGATTAATGATAAATTCATAAGTTGATGAAGTTAAGCAAGTCGCCTGCAATTTCTCGAAGCTTGAAGCAAATGTTTTCTTTCACTTAAAAAGTTTTTTACTGGATCGAGTTAAACAAGCAAGCAAAACATTATAGCAAGACGTAGAAAGTTTTAATATGAATGGTCTCCTTAACAAGTATCGACTTAGTAGCAATTTCCTCGCTATTCTGAAGTGGGATTAATTTTGATAAAGCGCTTTCAACCTATGGAAAATCATAGACACTTATCACGTGAAGTCGACCTCTTTACGTATGTAACTTAAATTTCGTATACGTCCCGTAAAATCTGGAAAATGTGTAAAGGGAATGAATTCTAGACGCATGGAAAGCGTAAATGTATATATTACAGAATACTTGTTATTATGTCCCGATTTACTCAATATTTTCCTCGTACTTGAAACGTAACGAAAATGAAAAAAGAACATTGATGTCTCTCCGTCCCTGTGTGAGTAGTGTTTGCTCAATATCAACGAAGAAGGAAGTATGAACCCTTTTGTTTTTTTTTATAAATTTGTATCATGTGCGGTAAATATGCAAAGTCTTACATGTTTTAGGTTTTTGAATACATCCTCTAGCCAGAAGAAATACATTTTGGGAGCATCTAAAACAGTTTTAATCGGACATTCTCCATAAGGAAATTTAATTTCGGATGTAATCCCGTTCGCAAGCTTGTCGAAATTGGTTATTCATTCAAGCTATAAAGTATTAATTGAAGAATGCAGATCGACTGATCCGTTAGTTCAATATTTAAAATTTAAAAGACAAACTACTTGGTTTCGCCAAATGGGAGTACGTCGTTTCTTTATGATGCGAAATAATCCAGTGTCGAGCATATTTTGGCTTCAAAACCTTCAGTAAAGACATCAGTCAGAGTTGATAGTGTTACTATCTTCTGATGCGATCGTTACGTTATTCTGAGTTTCTTCAATGGACTAGATAAAGAAAACTTCTAACTGAAATGAATTCTGTTTAGGTTTAACTCAACGAATCCGCTGACATCGCAATCGGGCTAAAAGGCTTAAGAGTGTAATTAATAGCTATGCAGCCGGAGGAGAATAATGCCTAAAAATAGCTGATTCTTGCACTGAGCTATCGATTTTCCTTCATAAGCCTGGATGTTATAGCGTTGCTTGCTGACAGATTGCCTTTTACATAGATTTCTGTGCATTATTGAGTTATTTCTCATAGAAGGGCAAATTTATCCCATCAGAGTACATTCGAATGAATTGCGTTTTACGTGCAATGAGCTTTTCAAGCAAATTCGATAGAATCTTCAGATCATATGTATTTATATTAGGATTTCAAACGTCTCAACATCTATCAATCCCAATCTCCGCAACCTTTAAAAGTAAACATAGTACGGTTTATTTACTAAGCTTACGTTAACGTTAATATCGTAATGCATTCACTTTTCATCGTCAATCACAATTCAGCAGCGTTATCCGCCGAACTATATAGCACAAGCCCCGTGTACACAAATGACTTGTGTTTCATACGAAATTCGACTTAACGCAAGCTCGAAAAGACTACGTTATGCACTCTTCTGAAGGATAACTTATACAGTTATGTAAACTTTAATGATAATATTTTCGGGCGCAGAAATCAGTTTTCCTTTCCACTGCATACTATTAGTTACGCTCCCTCTTGGAAACTAATGAAAACACACACAAAATTGAATACATTCGCCCTAAGTGCTGAGTACATTATTAAACAGTCGATTTGACAAACGCGTCAATTTTATGTTAACGCAGTAAGCACGACGTTTGCTCTCATACAAATGACGGCTCAAGCTCGCTGTGAATTTGCGATTCTAGAAAGAATCGTTCAACGTCGATGCGACTGAACATTTTCGGTTATTCGTTATAGATATTTCCACCACATAATCCTTTAAAGCTGCCAGTAGCCTCAAAGCTATTCTAAAAATATTGTTGCTTCGTTAATAATCATATAACAACTGTTCAAATCGTTTTGGTAATAGCGTATAGTGACCTAAACTTCAATAAAAAGCCTCACCCCAAACTTCAACCATGACAATAGGAAACATTCATTCAAATTTCTTTACTTTACTGCAACAATTAAGAGCATTAGGTCGCTATTAAATAAAAATAACTAAATGCACAAAAAAAAAAAAAAAAACAAGAAAAAAATTCAAATGGAAATAAATTTTTCTTAGCTAAGAAGCCAAAAAAGAAAAAAAATAGAACGGAAAGAATGTGAATGAAGCATAAGGCGATTGTAACAATTGTATCGCTTGTATAACGCAGCAATCATTAAACATGAGCCAGTACTTAAGCTGTTAATAAACCATAAAAAGCGAGCGAAATGAAATGTAACAAAAAAAAAAAAAAGAAAAAAAAAATTATAACAACATTTCAAGGGATAAACATGCAAACAACAGCAATAACAAAAGCAAAAGCAATACCAGTGTAATGGTGCTTATGTTTCTTTTTCGTTAGTAATTGTAAAGAAAAACTCAAACTTGAATGCCGGGATGATGCCGGTGGTGGGTGATGAAGAAGCAAAAAAAAAAAAACACTGCAATTTAATCATAAAAATAAAATTTAACAAAAACGGAAATAGAAACAAAAATAAAAACGAGGTTTAATGAAACACATAAAAAGAAAAACAAAAGGCGGAGCAGTGATAATAGAAGAGGAGAAAAATGAACGAAGCCATATGTTGATGGACTTTAAAATTGTTTTAAATGACTTTCATTGCATACGACGGACACCGTCTGCCCAATGCACAGACATTCTTACATGTACACGCAACGGCACACACATACGCGGGCGCACTCTCAATCAAGTGTATGTTGTATGCTTTATATATAAATGAAATTCGCACTCCTTTGCAGAGCAGAAAGAAAAAGCGATAAATGAAACTCAAAATAAAAGAAAATAAAAACGAATCAAAATGAAGAACAAACGAAAAGGATTGAAATGGTAGGACGAAGAATTTGCAACCGATTATCAATAACTATACAAATGATGATGGCAATGACGATGACGACGTGGAGGTTACAATGGTATTGATGAAGTTAATGCTTCTGATGTTTCCTTAAAATCGCGTTGCGTTTGTGTGTATGACCATAAATTTGTTATGATACTAACTCTTAAACTTGCAGCGGTAATGAATTACAATTCGATCGGGTGGACGCCCTATGTAATCTTTATATTATTTATGGCTGACAAGTCAACATTGTAAAGTTGTGCGCTCTTTCTCTCCTCCTCTATATCATATAAACGCAACCAGATATCAAGCACTTTGAAGCTAAAGCGAAACATACAAGTTCAAGTGAAGGTGGAAAATATACCATCGCAACACGAACTACATTCTTGAAAACTACTTGCAAATGCTTATCGACAAGTGCTAAAATAATACAGAGTTTTTTCCTTTCTTGGTTCTCGTTTTGATTTTCTTTGCCGAAACCTTGAATAAACAATATTTCTTTTACTACAAAATAAAGTTCGTTTGGGCCTGTCTAACGGACTGACTGCATTGCACTACCGCACTGCCTTTCCATGGATGATGCACTCCACTCAAATTTCGCTAGCGGCTATATATTGCAGTGTTTTCATGTTTAGTATCTTACATACATCTTATAAACTTGGCTTGGCGATGATCATGGTACGTGGCTAAGTTGTCGATTGGCCTACTGTTTTATTACAAACCTATTAGCCATGCTATGCTAGCGCACGCATACACAATGCTATCACAAAATGCTCTGTCTGCGTTCGTGTGTGTGTTTGTGTGTTTATGCATATATATCAAGTGTGTGTTTGAGAGCCTCCTTCGTTTCTTTTTTACAAAATAAAAAGAAAACCAAAAAAAAAAAAAAAAAAAGAAGAAGTTACGAGGAGCAAGAACAATTGAGTTTGAGTTTTTAAAAACAAACCCATCATACAACACAATAACGTATATGGAAATAATTTTTTTTTTTTTTTTTTTTTTTTGCTTTTTAGGGTCTGTTTTAAGCGACCGATCCCAAGGGATGAGTTGCCATTGCATTGTAGACTCAGTTGTTGCCCAACGGCTGTAGTTGTCTGAGCCGATGATAAGAAAGTTTGACTTTGACCATGGCTTTGCCTGCGCAAGTATACAACGTATTTTTGGAAGTCGCCATTCAACAGTTCTTCAACAGCGCATTCGTTTCTGATACAGTGGCATTTTGCAAGATCTCTTGTCATCTTGGTAAGCTTTTGTATATTTGCTTTGTAGCAGTGTGATGCTAGATCGCTAGGTTGTGTGATGATTTTCACAATGTAGAGATATCTACGGTTATAAAAGCTTCCACTTTATATACAAACTTAATGCAGTCCGCGAAATTTCTGTTCAATGAATCATAATAGTTCAATAAGACACTTCGAAGACAAAACTAGGAAGAAAGAGGTGAGCATATTTTGAATACAAAGTATTCATGATCCAGTATTTTCGAAACCCTGGCCGATCGTTCCATATTAAGTCAATTTATTATAAGAGAATAACAAACCGAGTAAAGCCGAGTAAATAAATAATTAGGTATTTGAAGCTATCACTTAAGAAAAATAAAAAATTAAAGTCTAGCTTTAGCCCTGAACCGAACATGAATTCGAATACAATTCGCTTTAAATTTTCTCAGTGTATAGTGAGTAATGCAAACATTTCTTTAAACGGAAGTCTGGATGCTTATACACAAAGTAATTATTGTTGTTACCAATGGTCAGAAAGCCTTGGTCAGTGAGACGAAGCAAAGATAAGGGCAATCAACTACCAGAGTTAGCAAACAAGAATCATCCGAGCTTAGTATTAACACAAATTTTGAGACTGTGTGCTTACGAAAGAGTTTTACCTGCTCTTGTGTGATTTGAACGCGCTATTTGTTGAAGTGACCATTGCCAAAATTTATTGTTGATCCGAACAGATATCGACAATGCAAGTGCTACCGGGCATTATCAAGCTATGCGTTCGCAAAAGTGACAGAGAGCAAGAATAAGATTTCACTTTAGAGGGAAACAAGAAAGTAAAGACAAAAACGACAACGGCGACGATAACGATGACGATGACGATAATGATGATAATGATGATGATGATGATGATTATGATGATGATGATGATGATGTTGGCGATGAGGATAAGGATGAAAATGATGAGGAAGTCGACGACGATACATATCTTTTAGTTATGCTACCAACTTTATTAAACAAAGATTTCAATTTTTTCAAGCTGAAGTTAAAATTTCATCGCAAAAATGGCCGCTATTGCCTTTTCAGGGCTTGGTAGTTTGCAGCACATACACACACATACACATAATTTTGATTTTGTGATAAGAGCTTTTACTTTTACTGACTACGGTTGGCGCACACACAAAATTGTCGATTATCACTTCAGTGAATGATAACCAAGCACTGATTATTTCAAACATTTTGCCATAAATAAATTTCTCACAATTTGTTTTTTTTTTCCCTTTTCTTATATGAAAAACGAAAAAAAAAAAAGAAATGCTTATATATATGTGGCTGAGTAATAATTTTTTTTATTGTCACTTTTGTTGCCTTTCTTTTCTACCAGCGATGGCAACATCGTAGGGTCAATGGACGAGCGCTACGAAACTAGTGCACCAGACACATTTGCAATTTGCATAATATTGCCAACATGTTAAACATACTTATGCCAGCCAACATGCAAATATTTCATTGTATGTACGTCTGATATGCAAAGCACACATCATGCAAACATGCTGGAGAAAAACTTTGAAAGAATATCAAATTCGAAGTGAATTTTTTTTGTTGTTACTGTCGGTAGATGTGTTAGAACACAGTGTGCATTTAACTATGTATGTATGTGACTTTTTTACAGTAAAAACAGTTACTCAAGGTCATCGCTTGTAGGGTAAGTAACAAGCAGTGGCTGATGGCATTTTGTCGAAAACGGAGCGTTGCGGGGCTATAATAAGTAACCGTTTTCTATGCACGATACGTTCTATTACTGTTTATGTAGTCTTTTCTCAGAGCTGTTAAACAGACCGACAGTTACTCAGACAGTTACTAGTTAGTATTATTTTTTTCATTGTATTTTTTTATAACGATTTTACTGCATTCAGAAATGTCACTGCCATTGCTATTTAAGACGTACCAGCATATGGTGGCATTATTGCCGCTGACACGAATAGACATAGACGGACAAATATGCAGACAGACGGACATATTCATATGTGAAGTAAATGAGACCTCACATACGCAGAATATTAAAATTCATCTTTGCTCGGCAAACTGTAACATTATGTATACATCTCAATGTAAGCTACATATGTACGTTATCAACTTGGAACAGAACTATGTTGTGTTTGCGTACATATGCATTATCGTATGTAATACATAAAATAGTTTAGAATTTCAGGTCAGGTTAAATGTGCATGTGTTCGTGAGCGTATGTAACCATATACGTTGTCCTTTCCTGTCCTGATTCATATGCAAGCTATGTTACGCCCGAAGAGCACGAAAGAATGAAAGTGAAATTATTTACCTATCTTACTCTCTCTCTCTCCCTTTTCTCTCTCTTTTTCTCTCTGTTTCCTCTCTCTTTCTTTCTCTCTTCTTTCTTTCCTGAGAATGCGATCCACCAGTCGTTCTTCTATTCTTATTATTATAACATTATATTGCAGTTATTGGCCTTTAAGGTATTTATCGTTTATCGGTTGATTTTAATTATCATTTGACAATTGAAAAATTGCTTTGATATCCTGCAACTGAAACTCATTTAATTAGTAGTAATTGTTCAGCAATATAAACAAATTGCGCCAACAAAGACCTCCAAACAGCTGCTGCTGCAAACAAAACAAAAAAAAAAAAGAAACAAAAATTAAAAAAAAGAACACAGCTACGTTAGAAGATGGATACAACGTACTATGATATATCTAAACATACATTCAAATGTGGCCCCTATCTAAGTATCTGTCGTTCGCTCTGTCTGCAAGTTTATATAATGCCGATAAAATGTGTTTTGATGTTGTTCACTTTTTTAGGCCGCTAGGCAAACTAAACTTGTGGTTGCAATAATTCACTGGCAGCCACTATAATGGTGCGTTCAATTACTTTATTCAAGTATGTCTTATTGTGTATTCGACTTTCAATATCTTGAATGCCAACACCAGTTCTTAACTCAACTCAACATCCTTGGCAGGTTAGTTTGCTTCTTGTGGTACAACATAACTACCTACATATGTAAAATATATGCTGCAGTCAAAGTGATGTGGTTTTTCCACTTCAAATATTTAGAACATTTGTCTGTTCGTTGCTTAAGCGATTTGTTAATCAAACGATGGTATCGCTTTTCCTATATTACACCAATGGAAAAATAATATCTCACATGCATGTATATAAATATGTATATATGTACAAATTTACATTAGCTTGTTAATTATTATTTACCAAACGTGGGAGAAGACATTCTTCACATCCAAACTAGTCAGTACTCGTACACTATAAGACTAATCCAACTTATTCCAAGACAAGATTAAATTATTCTTAGCACAAATCCTTATTTATTTAGTGCAATGATTTGAAAAATTTTTATAAAATTTCGAAAAATTTTAATTAGTGCCTAAAGTCCTTTTGTACGAAATGAACACAATTTGGGAGTGATAAGTGCACCTAATTAAGCAATTTCTGTTAAGCGAAATATGTCGTAATTACTAATAATATAGATTATGAGTTAAGTACGAAAACATAAATATTTGTTTAAGACATATAGCACACGTCCAATCCATAATTGGGTTACGCTTTAACCCATTGACTGACAGACATATTTAGAGCGTCTTGCCCTGGATGCCAAGGTTTTATTTTGAAGGACACATGAAAGTTTACAAAATATAATTATATTAAGTTACTGATATAATATTGTAATAGCATTTACAGTAATTTTTATTGAAAAAAAAAAGCACACTACGAGATAACTCGTAGCTGGTGTCACTAAATAAAATTCCTGTGCTGGTTGCCACTTACGCGGGATGTGCTGACTATATCCAACATGCATAAAGGTAGAATGGTTCAAGTGCAGAACAAAAATGGAAAAATTTCGACTAAACCGGATACAGTCAGAGATTATACTTTGGGAATGACGCTCTGATATTGAACTCTCTGACCAACGTATGTCATATTACTCATTCCTTAGGGAAACCATCCGTTGGTGCAAGAATATTGCGCTATATTACTTGGAAATCTTTCTGCACAATGCACACATGTTTCACAATCAAAGAAATCGAATGAATAAAAGGATGAAATTACTTCAATTTAGGGAGTCAGTTATTATGCATTTACTTGGTGACGACAGCAATGCCAGAGAAAGCAGGAACTGTAATACAAATGCAATTGATTTTCATTATTTAGAACATCTTCCTCCCACAGAAAAAAAAGAATGCCTACAAAGCCATGTCGAATGGGTACAAAGGGAAAAAAACGTAAGGAGACTAGGTATTTTTATTCACAGTGCCTCGAGAAGCCAGCACTTTGCGTTTATCCTTGTTTTAGAGTTTATCATATTCAGCAACAATAATAAAAATATTTTTAAATAAAAACTGGAAATTAATACATTTTTTTACTCCATATAAATTTTTCATTCACCTTTTTAAAATATATTTAACTGAAATGGCCATTTGTAATTAATCTAAAATTGCAACATGCAGTACGAGATATCTCGTAGCTGGCAATTTTGAGACACACGCTTAATACGAGATATCTCGCAGCTGGCAGTCAATGGGTTAAGAAATCTAGTGTGGTGTGGAAATATGGAAAAAGAAAATCCACGATACCAAGTTTTGGATTTGCTAAGAGTTGTTCGTTCATCATTCCATAAAATGGGGATGTTGCGGGAATATATTCGATTAAATATCGTTGAAGACACTTCATCAGAAAGAACTTGAACTTAAGAGGCCATCATTATGCGGACTTATGCATAATTAATGCGCTTCCGTTCATTTCAGTTTCAATTAACGTAATTTGCCAAAGCGAAAATCTATCAATATAAGAAGGACAGTAAACTCCTTCAGCGAATACCGAAAATTTTTCGGCAAGCAATCCTTCCAACTTAAGCCTGAACGAAAGAAATGTCTATGTACATGATATCATATATCACCATGTGAAACGTTAAGTGTGATTAACTTTAAAAGGTTTTCACAGCTGAATGTTTTTTAAATTAAATTTAATGGACTTATCTCATCGCCGAAAGATGGGGGACATATTAATTTTGCCAAAACGTGTGCAATGCCCAGAATGAAGCATCAGAGACCCCAAAGTGTATTCTTGTTCACCGTCAAATCCTAAATCGATTTAAGCATGTCCGTCTGTCCGTCTGAACATCTCCCCGTCTGTGTAATGTCTCTTGTAAACATTCTCCTGGCCACAAAAATGAAGCTATCGACTTCAAATTTGGCAAGAACAGTGGAAGTTCTTGCACACAGGTTAGAATTGAAAATCGGCCAAATCGGTCGACAATGGGCGAACACGCCCACAGCATCAAATAAACTGAGACCATCCTTTTTTTCAAAGCGAATGAAAAATTGATTTTTTGCTCATTACTCATAAACTATAGCAAACAAATGTACAAAATTTGAACGCATATTCTATGGACGGTGCTATACAATCTGTGCATGAAAATAGAAACAATTGACCACGCGTACCCAATATTGTAACGTATCAAAGTTTGATTCTTTTTTCAATACCTTTATAACACGCAGAAACTAGCTTCGAAAACCTCATCGAGTATACAAATTCTTGAATGCACCTAAACATGTTCGCCTGTGCGTCTGTCCATCTGTCTGTTTGCGCAACTTTTTGATATTTGTGGTAAACATTCTCCCATTAACGAAAATGAAGATATCGCCTACAAATTTGCAAAACTTTTCAAAGGACACGCCTACAACGCGCAAATGCTTCTACGGCAAAAACTTTTCTTATGAAAATACAAGAAATCATCTGCGTCCACTCCATATTATAGAGCATGAGAATTTTGTTCTTTTACTTCTTTTGCCTTCTTTTGTTGTAAACGATGATGGGTATGAGAGATTCGGTTCCGACCGAATTTAGTTTTCTTGCTTGTTCATTTTGTTGTTGTTATTCTTCTAGTGATATTCGATTTACTATAAAATATTAATAAAAAAACGAAACATAATTGCATATAAAGCAATTGCGGCACCGGCTACGTA